>QANY01008995.1:113495-306316 GCA_003255025.1 Datisca glomerata
GGGGGGGGGGAAGTATATTAGTAAATTAATGTTTCTCTGCACGAACTTCATTATTCATCTCCAAGTTAGTTTTGCAGTTCTCGCTCCAATCTTGGAGTGTCATAAAACCAGCTTGCTGTCAAGTAGAAACAAGGGGATTCATCACATAGAGAAAATAATGAAATTCAAGATATTAAATGACAATGCTGATGCCAAAACCAGACCATAAGCTCCTTAAACTCTATAAATTAGAATATCTAATAAATTTGACAAAAATCCTATAAGATTCACAGGAAAGAAAGATAGGTTTCTAGAATTATAAAGAGAGAGAGAGAGAGAAGCTAGTCAAGAGAGAGTTAATCGAGAGATACAACTCTCTCTTCTTCGACGAATTGAGCTAACCCTAGTTCTCTGATATGTATTTCGAGAGAGAGAGAAAAGCTAATCGAGAGAGTGGTAAGCAAGAACTGTGCCCTTCACTTAAAATCTAGTCCCCCTTTTTTATTCCAAATCCTGCTTATTTTTTGCAATTTAACGGGATTCTCTTTATAGTATTCATGTAAAATGTCATTGTTTTGCTTATTTTATAGGAGAAGATAACGAGCCCTATAGCCAAAAGCTGTAGAATCTCATATTTGTTGTAGTGTTCTCTGTTAACCGAACCTATAAGTTCGTTCCAGCTTGATAAGTGTGGAGCTTTTGTAGCCTCCAATAGTGTCGAGACTTCGTTCGCGGAATTACAAACGATCATGAACTGAGTTTCAAGATCTTTGATAACTTCCTCCATGCTTGTTGGCTTTCGGTTGACATAAACAGTAAATCCCGGTGTTTCTTCCTTTCTTTCTTGTTCTTTTAAAGCTGTTTCTTGGCTACTAGTAGTTCCTACTACTCCAGCATTTTGAACTCGCGATACTTCTACCCTCCCATTGCCACAGCAATCCGTGCATTCTACTTCATGATCAGTTTCGGATGCACTGTCCGGTTCATCCTCCTCCTCCTCGTTCTCATCCACATCTTCAATAACAACTTATTCTTTACTGAAATTCTGATCAACCTTTCTTCTTTCTTCTATTTCATTTACCCTGTCATTATAGGATTCATCCAGCTCGTTTCGTCTTCCAACTCAGGGATCCCTTCTTCCTCTCTAACTTGCCTTAGTCCTCTGTTCTCATCATCCATCACCGCCTTATCGAGACTGCTCGAGGTGGAGTAGCCATAGTAGTCTAACGAAGAAAACGAGTTCCAGAGGAAATCCCATTGAGAAGTTCGAATGAGGCCGAGGAATACATGTTCTATTATTATACGAGTAGAAAGAAGAAGAAAGATTCAACAGCAAGGATTGCATCGCAAAAAACCCGTCCACTCTAAATTGGTGCATGGGTCACCACCATATCTCTCTTCAACTGAAACTACCATGTTACATCCAGATCTTAGGTAATTCACTTTCGAAGTCGAACTAGGCGTAGAGGATCGGATGGGAATTGGTGAGAATAATTTCGAGTTAATCGAAATGAACGGAGAGTTGTCTTCTTTACGGGCGTGAAAGGCGGTGTAATGAAAGAAACTATTGAAAACCCGCGAGGATCGTACCCTTCTACAAACTCACGAAGAGCAGCCAATACTCGTTTCAAAGAGCGGATATAGGCTATGTGTGTGGAGGAAAATCGTGTCCGCTGTTCAATAGCTTGGTTAGTGAACTTCTTCCGATCTTTACAAAGTTGAAAGAATTCATCGGCGAGGATTACATAGAGAAAAACCCATCCATTCCAAATTGGTGCACGGGTGAGTAAGCTTCAACCCTAACAGTTTCTGGTGATTGAGGTCTCTCTTCAAGCAAAACCGCCATGTTACCACCTGATCTTAGGTGATTCACTTTCAAAGTCGAACTAGGCGTGGAGGATTGGATGGGAATTGGTGAGAAGGATTTCGAGTTAATCGAAATGAAATGGGGAGTTGTCTTCTTTACGGGCGTGAAAGGTGGTGTAATGAAAGAATCTAATGAAAACTCGCGAGGCTCGTACCCTTCTACATACTCACGAAGAGCAGCCGATACTCGTTTCAAAGATCGGATATAGGCTATGTGTCCAGAGACAAATCGTGTCCGCTGTTCAATAGCTTGTTTAACGAACTTCTTCCGATCTTTACAAAGTTGAACCGCTTCTTCATCATCTAGCTTCGATGTGGAGCATCCCATCTCGAGTTCTTTCCTCGAGTTCTTTCCTCTCTTTTTCTAGCCTATGAATATTTCAGGCTTGAATCAAAACCGAAATCACACGGATACTCGTTCGTATTCCTTGCCAGACTCATAAGTTTTCCCAGGCTGTTAAACAATACAACAACTTCAATATCATATAATGTGGCTAGTGGCATTTGCAGGACCAGATGAGAAAGCGAAAAAAGAAACATAATTCTCAGCAGTTTAATTTGAACAGCTATAAATACAGAAATTAGATTCCATTTGTAGTTTTAAGGACAAAGATCAAAGAATTTCCAAAAGGGTTGATGTGCTTTTCTTGATTTTCAAGTCTCAACAAGCTTGAGATGGGAAAACATATCAGACTTGAACAGTGAAACAAAGAAATCAAGATTCTATTAATATTTCTCTTTTGATAGTCCAAAAAATTCAAAAATCCCAATTCTTCACTTCTCAATGAGAAAAAAAATACACAATTACCAAAAGAAAAAAATCTGAAATATAAAGCACATAACCTTTAACCATGATTAAACCCTTAAGGAATGTTTTACTTGAAGAATAAAAATTATGAAATTGATTTAGTTGAGTTAAAAAGAAGAGAAAATATTATTTATCAAAATATATAATAAAAAAATAATGAAGCTACCGATTATTAGAATACAGATAATAATGTAAAAAGAGAGGAATTAAATTCAAACACAGAAAAGAGAGTCAAATATGCAGATTGATAATTTTAATGAAGGACATAATGTACCAAAAAAAAGTTAAAAAATAAAGATCAAGGATTAAAGTAAAAAAAGAAGGAAATTTGCAGATATCACATGGTGAAATCTAAAACCCTTATACATAAAAGCAGAACTGAGAAAGTAGCAATTTTTAATGCTTAAACCCCCATTTCCATAATATAATTAAATTTCCAGATTTAATCTTGGACTGAGATATCACCTGTAAGCTGAAAATGAAAACAAACAATAAAATCTCCACTCCATTACCTTGAACCTTTTTTCACTACAGTCTACAGTCTATTTTCTCTCTGTTTAACAGATGAAGGGAAAAAAACAGAGACCCATCAAAAGAAAACTCAGAAATAATCTCCATAAATATATAGACTGAGACTCATTTGGGGTAAAATAACATGAAGACGGACTTCATTTAACCAAGCTGCTCTTTGAAAAAGAGGACTATTAATGTTGATGAAAGAAAGGATTCTGAATAGACGAAAAATGAAAACAGAGACAACAGAGTTTTTATGATATATTCATTTCAAAAAATTATATAACAAAAGAACAGAGTTGATTAGAGTGGGGAAAGCGTACCTGGGTTTTGGAGGCGTGTTAAGATTATTGAAGAGAGCTCTCTTGATCACGGAGAGAGAGAGAGAGAGAGAGAGAGAGAGAGAGAGAGAGAGAGAGAGAGAGAGAGGCAACGGTCAAAAAGAAACCAAATGAAGAAACAAAGAAAACATAAAAGCTCAGGTTGGAGTTGGAGAGCTGTATTAAAGAAAGAACCAAACAAGATTGATAAAGTACGACTTCACAATATAACTACCCCTTCATATCATCCTAATTTCGTCTATGCCACTCTATCGTATATTTCATTGTTTAAGGTTCATTACTAAAGACTGCAAATAAAAAATAAAATAAGACTAAAAATTTAATAAATTTGTAATGGAGTAACTGATATGATAATAATTTATATATTAATATATAATAATTAATTAAAATGATTTAATAAATGAAATCATAAACGAGTAACAAATTATTTGATTACTTAAAATTTTAATTAATTATTTAATTAGCGATTTTGGTGACATTTTAGGTAACGATTTTTTAGATTTTGAATAAATTAATTTTTAGGGCATTAAAATTTTAATGTCGTAGTCATGTGATCAATTTATAACCAAAAAAGCCAATTCTATATCATTATGCATTAACTCATATGTTAAATTTCACATTCATATTCTAAAGTTCATGTATTTGTCATATTATTTCACTTTGCATGAATCCTAAATTTTGAGGATAAACGAAATGATCTAAATAGCAAGAAGTGGGCGATCGAGAATTTATGTCATTTGAGACCCCCGACGAAAGAAATAATTTTAAACCATTCATATAAGGAAAGAAATAATTTTTTTACCTTTTTCAATTTAACTCATTTTTTACCTATCTAATATAGTTAGACGATTAAGATAAGTGGAACTATACAACTTCAGATAACTTTCATGGACAAAAAAGACACTCTTCCTAATAAAACTATGACATGACACTTCAAATTTTGGTACAGTTGTCAAATTTAGTCTTTATAATTTTATTTTTGTCATTATACCTGATTGTCAATTTCGTAATTATTATTGTATGTTTGTCGATTTACTCCATATGTTACAACCACACAACAAAGTTGTGTGTACAAAACAAGTTATGCATTAAGGATGCATGATCGTTTGGCCATGTAGAGCTAGTATTTTAAATGGAAGACTGGTATTTAATTAGGGTAAATTTCAAAATGTGAGAACTAAGTTAACAAGATAAAATTATGAGGACTAAACTAACATCTTAACATAATTTGAAAATGCACATAAGATGATTTTTGTTTAATTTTCAGTTGTCCGTTTAAAGATAAAATTAAAAATTTACATATCACAATTTGATTGGTATATCTTGATAAGTTACAAAATATTACCAATCTATTTCCGTCACATAAAGTAAAGTGATTGTTCATTCCTAAATTAAGGGATCCATTTTCAATTTAAACATATATTTTTTTATGATTCAATCACTGATCATCAAATCAAAAGGAAGAGTGATTTTGGTAGACCAACTAAGCAGTGACACTTGTCGTATTTTAGTTTTGTACTTTGAAAGCCGTGTACTTGGTGTTAAAGGAAAAATATAGTTTTTGGTGATTTAGGGCAGACCAGAGGAGATATTAGGAATTGAATATAATAAAAAGAATTTTGAAAAGCAAAAGCATATTGGCTATAAAGAAAAAGAAGGGTACATGGTCCCACCAAAAAGTTTCTTAAAGGATGCCTCGGTAACTTCCGAAATACGCCCTGGTTTCAGTGATAAATTATTCAAAATACCATTCTGTATTTATTTAGTAGAATTACTCATTCTCCATTCTAAAATCTTATTCGACGAACTTCAAACGAATGATTGAACACTGAACGAATTATTAAATTAGAGGGGTTATTGTTAGAATTGTGACTTAAAACATTGAAATTCTATAGGATTTATTGATATATTTAATTTTAATTAATAATAAATATTTAATTTTTATATTATATGTTATACATTCTTGTAAAATGTATCAAGCATAATAATATTTTGTTAATGAGTTTTATGAAGTTTAACTGATGAGAACAATATATTTAACCAAGAATTTTTTATGACTTGTAAATATTTAATTTCACAGTTTAAAAGCTGAACGTTTTATTAAAAAAAGACTGTAGTACATGAACTTTATTATATAGAGTAACTTACATTGGTTATTAGTTAGAGTACTTAGTTAATGTACTAATGCATTTTGAATGCATTGAAAGAACTAATGAGTCCGATTTTCAGTAAATTACTATCAAACGAAAATCATGACTCATTATTATTATTTTATGAGTGCTCTCAATCTTGAGAGTGTTATAGGTTATAAGCTCATATTTAATAATTTAATTATTTTGATCTATTAAGAATGAGACTCTATGAGTCAACATATTCTGTAGGTTGATGAATGAGTTATTAGATAGTGACTCCATAGACTCTCAATAATAAAATTCATACACACTTTTAATTAAGTGACATTGTACCTCTCAGGTATTCATGTATGTGGTCACAGTAAACTAAGCGTTTAGTATATTTGGTAGAGTACTAGAGATTTGATAATTTCATTTGAGACGTTAGATATGAAAATTATTATAGTTGATTGATAGAATGAATTTGGAACATAATGATACTAAGATGTTAGGTCGATAGTAATTAACCTAATTATACAGGGTACTATATTATGGAGGAACATTACATAATGAATAATAAGTAAATGATAGTAGAGTTAATCATAATTAATAATTAATAAATTTAATTATGAGTTTAATCGATAGAATTTATTAATTATATAACCAAATGTATTTTTAATCTTATGATCCCCTTATCAGCTTCTGATTCGGTTAAGTTGTGACGGAATTTATTTAATAAACAAGTGGCTTAACATAAATACCTTTTAGTCCACTAAGTGATTTAAAAACTAACTTCATCTTAATTCTAAGGCCAAATATTAATTAATTAAATTAAAAAAAACATTCGGTTGGGGATTTCCCCTTGACATGGGTTATAATGTGAAGAGATGGTTTCTTTTTTAAAACCATTTTCCATAAAAACTGTATTTTTAATGATAAATTTGCAACTGAAAATGGCATGGCCGAATTCTTTGTTTTTACTAAAAACAGTGTGCCGAAAAAGTTTTTGAAAGAAGAAAAAGTCATGAGTCAATTTTTGGTTTGTTATTTTATTTGAGTGTCATCCACTGGTAATTTTGATTGAGTAATTTTGATTGATAGTCTGAGTAATAATAAAAAAAGTTATGAGATTTAAATTTTTGATTATCATACTTTAAAATATATTTCTTCTAATTCATAATTGAGTATGTTATTTTTGACATGAAGAAAGAAAAAGAATAGTAACTTACACTTAATTTAGGTTGAATTTGGATCATGTTCTTGATTTTCCGGTAGATTTTGATAAGTCGACTTGCATAATAGAGCTACAAGAACGAGTTAGTTAACTCTTGCAAGGCGAAAAGACATTATCTAAATCTTAAAAGGATCCCAGAAGGATTACTCAATAGCGAGCCTTTAAAGCTTAATTTATTTCTCTTACACTGTTTCACGGTTTTTATTGAGAACTTTGTTAGATATGAAAAGTCCATTGTTGTAGCTTAAGGAGGTGTTTAATCAGTGATATTTAGTTTTAGTACTTTATACATAATTAATATGCACATAATGCCACAGTCATTTTTCTAGAACAAATCATGCATATATTACATGTGAGAAATAAACTATATTTCCTTTAATCATATAAACTAAGTAAAGTAGATGGATGAATAGATTGTGAATAAGTGTGGTGTGGGTCTCATGGTCTTTTATGTCTCTATGATTGTTACAAAGTGAAGAGAAACTTTTGACATCTTTTTTTTTTTTTTTATCTTTATCCAATCAAACCTAATACCACTTAATTCATATTGGAGCTGTCTCTTTCTAAGTTTTATTACAAGAAAGGTGAAAGTCATTTTATTTTTATCTGGGTTTTGGAAATTTCGATATAATTCTTTTGATTGATCACATGAGTGGGTTAATTGACCAAACTCATAATTACACTTAATTATTTTTGTACGTAAAACAAAAAGTAGTAAATCTGACCCTTCCCTTGCTTTAGTTATAATTGTAATAAAAAAATTTACTACACTAATCACACTAGAATATATGCATCATTTTAAGCTAGTTTTTTTATGTCAATGGGATAGGATAGAGTACATTATCTGGGGAATATGATCTCTAGTCAGCATGAAATCCTTAAGTATGATCACTTACTTCAGAAACTTGTCCATATAATGCTAGTTTATTTTCGTAAATGTACCTGAAAAAACTCAAGTTGATATAAGGAGCGATAAAACGTGTCACTTTTTTTAGATAAGGTTGTAGATGCGAAAAGATGCTTCCACTAATTACTGTCACTTGATGATTCATCCAAAACTCTCAATTCAACTCTTGATTGACGAACTGATGATTTGATCAACTATTTATCTCATCTTCTTTCAACAACTAAGGCCATTAGAATAATATCTGTATATATTCTAGATAATGGCGTATAATATTTTTAGGGATAAACTGAAATAATATTTAATTATAAAATTATAAATTGCAGTGGTACCCACTGCAATTGTGCACGACTACAGTGCCACATGGCATTGCAGTGTGCTGTGAGCCAGCACAGTGCCTCATGGCACCATTGTAGTGCCATGTTGTTCCTTCAACGATTGAAGTGTTCTTCGCCTGGTGTCTGCAGCTGATGATGATAGATCATGGAGGCATCGATGTCATTGGCGGTGATTATAAGATACAACAGTGATCGAGCTCTATGACGACAACAGTAGCAATAGGCATGCGTGACAGTAACAACAATAATCATGGGCGTTGAAGTGGCTTTGCCCCATGTTCAAAGCTTTCTTTCTTCTTTATTATTCCTCAACAAGCTATATATTGTTTCACTATTACGGTAAAGATCGTGACAGTGGATGCTTTTGTTAGATGGGAGATCTATGTTCCCATGGACGACGCCAAATTGTAGATATGAAAATTTGCTTCCATATACTATCAAGATGATCGCCATAAGTAGCTCTGTAAAATGAAGACAATCATGAAATTAGTAGGCATGACACAAGGTGGTGTCCTACCTACTACACTTTTACGATTAATTTAATATAGTAGTTTAAGATAATTGTAGTGAGGAGAAATTACATATCAAAAATGAATTGGCAACACCATATATTGATAGAGATTCAACATAGTATGTTGTCTGCTTTCAATATATCTCATTTCCTTATGCCAATAAAGAAGGAGGTATATTGATGGGAGATGTTTATGGTTTTGGAGATTCCTTCTTTGGCTTACCCTTCTTATAAGGTAGCAAGGCTTCCTTGTATAGAGATTCCTTGGCTATGTTCCCAGGTATAAAAGGTTACAATACATGGCTAGTCGACCTGTGCATATGAGCCTCGACTATCATGGTAGCCTTAGTCATAGAAGTGATGGACCTCGACCATTGTGGTAGCCTCAACCATGGAGATGATGGATCTCAAGAATCACGGTAGCCTCGATCATTGAGGTGGAGGACATCGTCCATCATGGTAACATCATTCATGAAGGTATTGGACCTCGGTCATCATGGTAGCCTCAATCATAGATGGACTTCAGCCATGGAGGTGATGGATCCCGAACATCTTGGTAGCCTTAGTCATGGATTCATGGAAGTGATGGGCATCAGCCATCATTGTAGCCTCGACCATGGAGGTGATAGACCTCAACCATCATGGTGGGATCGACCATAGATGTGATGGACCTCAGACATCATGGTAGCCTTAACCATAGAGGTGATATACCTCAACCATCATGGTAGCCTCAATCATGAAGGTCATGGACTTCAGCCATCATGGTAACCTCAGTTATGTATATGATGGACCTCGACCATCATGGTAGCCTCGGTCTTCATGGTAATGTTTGATGAGTAGAAGACACCCCAACCTCAAACTATGGTTCAACCAATGGCCTAGGAGACGCCTTATCCTTAAACCATAGTTCAACCCATGTCCTTGGGGACTCCTCATCCTCAGACCATGGCTCAGTCCTTGACCTAGGGGATGCCTCATCCTATGATCATGGTTTAGTCCATGGCCTAGGGGATGCCTTATCCTCAGACCATTGTTCAGCTCAAGGCTAGGGGACGCCTCACCTTAGACCTTGGTTCAGCCAATGGCTTAAGGATGCCTCATACTCTGACCATGGTTCAGCCCATGGCTTTCATGCGAGTGTCTCTTCATGGGTTATTCACCGAATGTTGCTGGGATCTTTGCATGTTTGGTCTTGGATCTTAGGTTACATCCAACTACATAATACCTTTTTTACGTGTTTGGTCATCTCCTCCACAGTTGCTGGAGAAATGGATCAGTAGATGCACCATGACATGTTGACACCTACTTAGCACCCTCAACATCGAACGACTTATCAATTTAAGGAAATAAAGGTTAACAAATTAAAACAGAAAAAATAAAGGTTAACAAATTGAGCAGACCTGAATTGTAAATGAACAGAGAACTATAAGCCTATGTTCATGAGAAATATGAGTCCTAAATGGACCTAAATTCTCATTATAATTTAAAAGAAAATGGATAGAGAGCCAATAGGCCTGGGTCTATGAAGATAGGAGAGTCTAGTGCGGACAGAGAGCTATAACCCCAAGTTCACGAGAAAGAAGAGTCCTAAAAGGACCCAAAATCTCAATGTGGCTTAAAACAGAATGGACAAAGAGCATCAAGCCCATATCCATAAGAAAAGAGAGTCTCAAATTGACCCAAATTCTACCCAGAAGGAACATAGAAGCTTTAAACCAAACTTTATGAAAAATAATTCTCTAAATCTAAGCTGAATTCAAAAATGCCTAAGCATGTTAATCGACTACTTAAGGTAAAAAGTTGAAAATTTCTAAGTATGTTAAATGGTTACTTAAGGTAAAAAGTTGAAAATGCCTAAGTGGCTACTTGAGGGAAGAAGTTGAAAATTCCCAAGTGTTGCTAAGCGGACAACCAAAAATACCCACAGCCTAAGTGGCATGCTTTATTAATAAAGCAGAAAGTGTTTCCATGCATCTAGGGAGCAAAAAGAAAATGAAGCAGAAGATGCTTCCAAAACTTTTTAAGTATAGAGAAAGAAGATAAAGTTCAAAATTTCCTATTCGTGCTCGTCTTATGGAGTGACAAAGTGAGCATAAAATGCCCATATTATAAAGCAACACAATGAATGCCAACACCCAAGTATCAATTGTGTAAAAATAAATGAGTGCTATTGAATGAATACAATTCAATATAAATAAGTGGGGTAATTTCTGAAAGTTCTAGTTATTAATTTATGTTTGAAAGAAACGAACTGATTAAACAATACAAAGCATAACCCCAAAGTACATGGAAGTGAACAATACACCAAAACGTTTAAAATTGTCCAACACGTGAGGGAGAAAATGATGAAAAAGGCAAAGATGTAAAGTAGTGAAAGGAAAGAAATGTGAAATAAGCCAAGCAAAGGCAAAATGGAAACATATAACGTTCCCTAGTGCACCGACAGAAGGAAACGAAAAATGCAGGGACATCTGTAAAGGATAAAATGTGCATCATGGGTAAGGAACGACCACATACTGAGAACGACCATGTGTACAGAGGTTGATGAGTTGACACTCATGTCTCAGCAGAAAAGTTACACATAAGGAGCAAAGTTAGGGAATATCTCAACCGTATAATTTATAAATGGACAAGATTCACTGAAGCATGAGTCAAAGTAATTGTTAACCATCTCCTCCACTATCCCCTTAATTCCCTAGTCTTCCTCTTTTAGTGGATAGATGATTGTACAGGAACAATGTCATTTTAGCCTATAAATAAAGGCTTGTTGCATAAAAGAAAGAGGGGAACACAATAAAATGCCACTCAATTACTTGAGTTTTTATATCTCTATCTTTCTTTATTTTTTTATTATTATCATGTAAGGAGGATTCAAGGTTAGCTCTTTAGCCGTGGATGATTGCCCTTACAATTATCATTTTCTTACAACTTTGATATGAGTCATTCATGAGATATGCTCAATTATTGTGACTCCCTTTTTGCTATACTCTTTTGTATATAAAGACACAATTATATATGAATAATATACATTAGTTTTTCCAATTCTTGTGATTTTTATACAATAATCTAACTGTATTAGTCCTAGAACAGAAATAGACGATAAAATTGGTGATATCCAATAATTTAAATCCAAATAGCATGATGTTACATATAAAGAAACTCATGGAAACCTGTCACATTTAAGAGCTTTCAATATACTATTCTAGCATGTTTTTAAAGCCTAATTTTTTCTTTCAAAATTACATTTCATATAAAAATATTAGAATTAGTCGTTGTCTTTCTCCCTTTAACGCGATATGTGAGGAAGAGGCTCCTAAGGTTTCTCGATCTGTGTGCCTCCATGGTTAATCTACCTTGGGATCATAACCTGTGTTTGGAGATTGATTGCTAATCAGTTGCTAAGGGAGGATGAGGGGAGATCAGGATGATATGTTGCTTGGGTCACATGCATTAGACAAAGGTCAAGACCTTTTGAAAAGTGCTCTACAGGTACGAACATTGTACCAGTGAAAGATGTTGATTTACCTATTCCAAGAAAACGAGGTAGTCCCCCTAAGAATAGAAAACGAGTCAAAATCCACACCAAACCTAAATCAAATCCCTCCAACCCGCAACCCTAAACCCCATATCCTTCTAATATTGTATTTTTTCACCAATAATGACTAGAAGAAAGCATAAGTTACAAAGGAAACATTGAGTGTAACGACGTAACCAAGTTTGAGTGTTTCGAAAGGGTCGTACGATGCATTAGTTATGGGGTGAAAAGATTTCGTTCAAAGAATCAGAATATTAATACCCCTATTCTTTATATTGCTCAAACGGAGCATATATCTCACCCAAGCAAACAAGATGTAAGTTTTTTTAAGATTTTGAATTTTATGTGTTATATTGTTAAAACACCTAGTAAGAATGTATGCTTTTTTATTATTATCCCTGATACTAATTTATAATGGATTGGACATCATCTAGTAAGAATGCTAAAATGACATACCAATGTTATGTTCTAGTATACATCTGCCCCTATTATGTTATTAATCAGCTTTATGCAATGACTATTTCAGATAACGAATTAATTATAAGCGCCATATATCAACAATCTTAATACATGATAAACATGATGTGTAAAAAATTTAAAGAATGCAAGAAACTTAGCTAATTTAGTTACAACATGCTCGTTTCCAAGTTTTTAAATAAATTATCATGTTAAAAGAATCATATTAGTAAATTTTCATCACGTAGGTAAGCTAGTTAAAAGCTCTATAAATGTCAACGATGTTGATCACGTAATTCTAGGGGTGTTCAAAACCAAAACGAACCGGCCGAACCAAATAAAAAATGATCGGTTCGATCGATTCTTTATGTATGTTCGGTTCGGTTCGGGAAAATCACCGAACTGAAGTTTTGGTTTAGTTCAGAATTTGGTGGTTTTCGAACCGAAGCTTTAAATTTATATGATTTTTTTATTTTTTATATATAATTTCTTATAAAACTGAACCAAACTGAAACAAAACTTTAATTTTATATTTATTTTTTTAATAATATTATTAAAAAATTATTTTCAATTAATAATATCGAACCGAAGAACCGAACCGAACCGTGGACACCCCTATGTAATTCTCTCTAAAGTAGGACTTTCCCTTTTATTTGATTGCTTAAATGATAACATGTACAATAGTATTATAGGAAAATGATTACATGTACATTATCTATCATCTAATAACAAACATCATCTAAAAATAATATTGTTTCTATGAAAGTAGACTGACCTTATGTATTTTCTACTTCCAACTATAATATTCTATATAGAAATATGGAAAAAGGCAAAACATGAGAAACTAGTCTACAAACATAGCGAATTACATTTTATTAAGTAAAACCAATTCAAGCTAATGATATTGAGAAAGAAATTATGATACTAGTTCAAAATCCAGAAGTAAATTACTAGCAACTTTGCAAATGCCGACAAGTCTTTCCTATTGATGGCCAATAATCCAGAGGTTTCATTTGAAAAAAGTAAGGAGGAACTTTTATAATTGAATGAAATCAAAATCCAAAACAAATCTCAACATAGAGTAGACCATCATATTACATTGTCATAAATTGAAAGAGAAGAATCAACTTTTCTGTAAATAACTCACATCTAACTTAAAAATAACTGATCAACACAAAGCAAACTCATTATCTTTTTTAATCTAACTCAGAAATAACTTACATCTAATCAGCACAAAAAAATAAATTGGACAACTTTTCTACTTCATCACACAACTCTACATTAGGAGCTTTCAAACAAAACTTGTTATTTGTAGAAAAGCAAATAGAGATAACAGCAAATAAAGTAACAAGGAATAGGGAACAAGAGGATCTTGTAAATTGGGACACCAACCATCAGACTAATCTGTACACAATACTTCACATCACCTCACAATTTTTTCACCATGTAAACTTCAAATCATTGTAATGGGAGAGATAGGATGAATATAAAATTTCTCTGAATATAAAGTTTATTTCTCCCCCTTATAAGCTCGGATACGATGAATAGTCAATTTTTTTACCAGATAACAAGCAACAATGTATCATCACAACATTTTAATTTCCATCGTTGTTTATTTTCTAGGTTCATTCGCATAGGAGAATATAGTATAGCATTACTAAAAACTATATGGGAATGAAAAAAATAAAATATCAGGCCATTGTGATTACGGAAAGGCCAGGGTTATTGATGCAAGATTGCAAAATAGAATTGGGAAGTCCAAACATATGTGCAGTACTTGAAATTGAAGCTTCAGAATGCTCTGAGAAAATTTTTGATATAGGAAGACAAAATCTACACACAGAGTTTCTCTTGAGAAAATGGAATACAACAAAACAAAGAGAACAATAATAAGACCTGGTAATGCCATCTCACACACACTGTGGATGCTACATTAGATTTGATGTTATTTGTGCATGACATCTCGAACAAAATGCCCAATCAAATGTCCATAACCCAAATTTTCTACAGGCATTCAAGAGAGTCATGTTTGACGTACTCGTGAACGGGAGTTTGAAAAGAACAGTTTAAAAGTGAGAGCGTATAAACCAACCATAATCAACAGACATTAAAAAGCATTTTCATCAAGAACAAAATCTTATATCAAAACCAGAGCAAACCAAAAATTTGATTTTAGATCCCTAAGAACAATCACAAAATTCCCAAGACTGAGGAAAGATAAGAACATTAGTTTAGTCTAAACACTTTCGACCATAATAACAGACATTAAAAAACATCTTCATCAAACTTCAGTCAACAAATCATAAATTAATTATTTAGGGTTTGACTTCCTCTACTTCCCATGTGATCCTTCTTCCCTTATCAGTCACCAAACAAACAAAATAAAACTCAGAAAAAAAAACACTAGGAAAGAATAAAATCCCCAGAAACAACCATTGCTAGAAACAAGTCATATATTGGTTTTGCTCCCACAAATTCTAGACAAAACTAATAAAAGATAGAGCTCAACTTTGTATCAACAGAAAATGCAACACTGGAAATTCACTAGTCTCAAAGACGCAGAATTGGAAAAAAAACTCTAGAAACAGTTCAAAGCAAGCTTTAATCGAATGTCAAACTGTCTAACAGTAAAACCCTAGAAACTAGTATAAAACATTCAAAACAGTCAAATGTTCATAAATAATAAACATTCTACATGCTTGCAGCATATCTACCTGGATCTTTATGCTGCTAAATTCCTTCATTTACCAGTTGTTCTTTTACCAAGTTTGAGGAATTCACTTGACTGATTAGTAAGACATGAGCACATTAGCTGATGCAAATTAGTTAAGGAATGATAAATTTGAATTTTTTTACTCTATGCTATTAATTTCAAATTACAATCTAAAATAGTAGCATATCTTGTATAAGGACTTTAACATAATGTATCAATTCTCTTCTTAGTGAGCCTGTGAAGCATTTCTTCAATCCCTAGAAAGGGTTCCTTTCATTTTACCACTATTGAATTTGAAGAAATAACAGTTAAAATTTTGAAGCTTTTTGTAATTCTCACATTATCTTTTGTGTGGTTGTGACGTTCTGTGGTAAACTACAGATTCAATAATCAATTGCATAAATTATTCGAAGATAAACAAAAGCACTGACAAAGAAACGGATGTCAGTTAAGGATGCAAGGAGTGGGATCACAACAAGAATGAGAGAGATCGAGAGAGGAGGAGAAATTACATTCGACAATAAGAGCCGAGAGCAGGGAAATCCCAATGGTTGAAAATCGCGTGCTGTAGACGATGGAAAAACTCTTCGACAACAAAAAGAGCTGGACGATGGAGAGAGAGAGACCTGAACGACAGAGAGAGAGGTGGACAATGGACTGGACGATGATGGAGACAGAGCACCACGACGAAGAGAGAGAGCCTAAGTTTGATGAAGAAGAAGAAGAAATCATGCTTGCCGATTTTGGGTTCCCTAAGTTTTATTTGTAGTCGAAGAGGCGGAAAGGGGAAAGTGGAGAGATGAAGGAGGAGATGGCAACTTATTCTACCAGTTTCTAAAGAAAATAAAATTAAAACTATTTAATGGCTGAGATTAATCTAGCCATATCATACGGTTAGGATTAATCCCAGAATCAATGTTGAGAAAAGAATTTCCAACATTGAAAATAGACTTTTAAAACTAATCGAGGAGGAATTTGCTCAGTATTTTGATGGTCAATTAAATTATGCTAGGAGAGCTTGTCCTTGGTCAATTAATATGGAGGACCAATTATAGATCAATTTATACTAGATGTTACCTCACACGTTTTTTTTTAGTATAAGAGTGATCAATTTATTTAAAATAATATATTATTTTCAATAGTGAGATATGCCCGCATTAAGAGTGAATAACTAATACACAATTGATTAAGTGATCACATTCGACTTCATGCCTAATACATCTACCATATGAGTTTAAGTTTTCATAGTTATTTGTTGGGTCTAAACGCATTCTTGATATTCATTTAGTGTTAAAATGTTAAGTTTTGACCCGACGTAAGTGAGATCGTGTAAGCTACATATGTGATGGGATAGCCTGAGATAATACTATCTGGTGAATTTGTGAAGTAGCTAGCCTATCTAAGCACCAATTTCAAAACTAAAAAAAATAAATGAGTAGCAATGAAAACCCTTTTACTTGCTTTTGCTTGAAAACCTAACTTATTGAACTCGATTTGCTGAATATTACTTCTCAAGTTCATCGAAGGAACTGAAAACAAATTTGGTGGAGCGGAAAATAGATCATTCTTGATAGTTGAGTGAAACTTCATCGCTATCATAAAAACGAATTAAAAAAAAACTTTTCTAACTTATTTGTGTTCTTTCAAAATCTTTCGATTTCTCTTCTATTTCTTATATTTCTGTCGATACAAAACCGAGTGGATGGACATTTAATGATACCACTTTTATTCCTCTAGTTTTCTGCTAGATCCAGGAGAGAAAAGGGCAAAAGAGACTAGGGTTTCTTGTAGGACTTTTGCCATTTTTTTTCATTACTAAAATATGAAGCCTAGATTTTCTAACCAAAAAAAAAAATGAAGCCTAGGCCTTCCCCAATAGGGTTTGGCCTAGCCGGTCCTAAAGGCTCAAGGAGAGTGATCCAATAAGTATTTATTTTAAAAATAATTACATTAAATAAATAAATTTTGAAACTCAATTTAAGAAACAATAATTTTATTCAAAGTTTAGGTAAATAGATAATTTTTTTACCACGTCATTAATCATCTATTAATAAAATTATAGTTTGACGATTTTTACCTTAAATATATAAATTTCATAATATGATTTGGTGAGTCATTTTAATTAATAAAAAATCTTGTAATTAATGTCTTTTAATTTAAATATCATTTCATTGATTTTTCCCTTTTTAATTAAATTAAGAGATAATTAATGGTTGAATATATTCTCCTTAATATCAGCTAAATTTTGTTAATCTTTTCAATTAATGACATTATCAATACCTCTGATATATCCAAAAAAATCACCATTATATCAAATTTCAAATTTTGAACGGTTATGGTAAACCAAACTTTAAATTGGTATATCATATATATACTTATGATATACCCGAAAAATCATCAAACACACCATATATTGATTATGTATTTTAAATTTCAAATTTTGAGTATCAATTACGTCCTTAATTCTAGCATATTTTAAATCACTATCTCATCTATATACCTCTTATATGCTCGAAAATTCATTAAACACACCATATACAGATTAGATATTTCAATTTTAAATTTTGAGCATTAATTACATCATTAATTGTAGCATCTTTCAAATCAGTATATCATGTTTATACATCTGATAGACCCGATAAATAATCGAACACACCATATATAGATTAGGTATTCCAAATTTCAAATTTTGTGTATCAATTACATCATTAATTCTAGTATCTTTCAAATCAGTAGATCATCTATATTCCTCTAATATACCCAACAAATCATCAAACACACCAGATATATATTATCTATTTCAAATTTAATTACATCCTTAATTCTAACATCTTTCAAATCGGTATACCATCTATCTACCTCTAATATACCCGAAAAATCATTATACAACCATATATAGATTAGGGCCATTTTAGTACCAAATTATTGACAGATTAGGAAACCTGTTATTTACCTAAAACTGTTGAAAAATTATTATTTCTTAAAACTCCACCCAAAACTTGTTTATTCTGCAAAATTTTCTTTTTTTCATGGGTGATCCTTAGGGAGAACATAACAAATAAGTCACTTTAAGGAAATAAAAACCAAAGATAAAATAAATATAATAACCACACCCAATTCTAAAAAAAAATCGAGGCCATAAAAATAAGATCCCCGCTCCCAATGAAATTTGAGTACAATGTTCAGAAATTTTATATAATATATATTGTATAAATAAATATATTATAGGTATATTTAATGTATATTATATATATTATATAAACAAATTGACAACTGGAGTAAATCTCCGCGGGTGGCATCGAAATGTTTTTCGCACGTGATTTTTTAGAAATGCGTGCAATGTCTATTTTTATATTCTTTTATACTTGTGGTCATTTTTATATTTTTTTAACATGACTTATTATAATCATTACTATGACCCTAATTTATTCCTATTTAGGCCCACTTGTTGCTAGGCATGATGCCCTCAAAACATGTGTTTAGACATTTTTAATATGAAATTATATTTTTCTTATAATTGTTCTTTTAAATTATTGTTGAATAATTTATGTAAATATCTGAAAATTCTATATTCATTAATGAGACTATGATCTTGTATAAGTACAAGAAGACTAAGGACATAGATAATGAATAAAGTTGTCCGCAACATATTAAAGTATAAAATCTTTAATGAATGGTTACTAGTACGGTTCACTACGCATTATAAATGAATGTAATCTAGATCTGGATCGTTGATGTGGATAGACATATTAGTGAATGAGTTTTATATAATAAGATTATATATGATAGAACTGATATAGATTAATATCTTTGAATTAAGATAGAGTAGAGTTATGTAAGGCTAGGGTATATTTTAGATATTTATCTTTTATACCCTGATGTTTTGTTTATTATATTTTATAACCAGCATGCTTTAGGTTTCTAAAAGGATAAGTGTTTGTGATTGTATAATGAAAATAAAATTAAGCATAATCGATTAGGGTATAAAATGGCTAACCCTAGAAGCAAGTTATTGATTTTATGTAAATGTAATTTTTAATTTTAATAATCTCCCTAGATATTTAATTTGTCGTTAATAAAATTGTGAGATCATTAGAATTTAGATAAAATTATATTAACTTAAATATAATACTAATTGAGCATGCTTCTTTAATAAGAGTAGGTTGCTAAAGATTAAATTGGCTAATTATCTAATGTCACTTAGTAACCCACAATAATAAAAAACTCACATTATTTAAAACATCAAGTGGGAGCGAGATTCTTAATCCAAACTCACGATCTCCATTATTTGATCATAGTAAGGTGCTAGGGTATCTCATCTTCGTTTCTCCCAAATATTTCACTTGAAATTTCTCAGCTAGCCACTTCTTTTCTTTTGAAAAAGTTTCTAATTCATTCCTAATGAGTATAATATTATCAACATAAAGAACTAAGAAAACCATTATCTTAGCTTTAGTGTATTTATAAACACAGGCCTCGTCAACTTTTTGCTCGAAGCCATAAGATTTTATAATCTCATCAAATGTAAGATTCCAATATCTAGATGCTTGCTTTAATCCATAAATGAGTTTAAGCAACTTGCACACTTTCTGATCTTGCCCTTTTGTACGAACCCTTCTCGTTGCATCATATAAATGCTTTCTTCAAGAGAGCTATTCAAAAAAGCTGTCTTGACGTCCATTTTCCATATCTCATAGTCAAAACTAGCGGTATGAACAAAAGGATGAGGATGGATTTTAGCATGGCTACAGGAGAGAATGTCTCTTCATAATCAACATTCTATCTTTGTGTATAGCCCTTGGCTACTAACCGTGCCTTTAAAGTCTCTAATTTCCCATCTGCACTGCTTTTATTTTTGAAGATCTATTTACATCCAATGGGCCTGCATCTTCAGGTTGATCTACAAATTCCCAGACGGAATTACAATACATAGATTTCATTTCTTGGTTCATGACATCTTGCCATTTCTCATTTTTAGGATCATCCATTCCTTCTTCATAAGATAGTGGATCGTCCTTATTAGTGTCTGACACTAGGACATGTGCCTCTAGTTCATAGCGAACTGGTTGTCTCGTATCCCTCCCACTACGACGTTGCACCTGAGTTTCCTTTTTGTAGGAACTGTGGTTTCTCTAGTTTGTCATTTATCAGTAGAAATTGAATGTGGTCTGATCTCATCATTCGCTAATTCCTCAAAAACAACTATGCTACGTGGTTTGTAGTTTTTCATATTGTCATGTTCAAGAAAGGTTGCATTTGTCGACACAAACATATGTTGATCATTGTGACTATAAAAGTACCAACCTCTAGTCTCTATGCATACCTCTGACCATGAGTCTAACTTTCCGGTCTTGGGTCTAAGAACGTCAGCTACACACCCCTATATACGGAAATGATGTAAACTAGGTTTGGAGTCCTTCTGTAACTCTAAAGGCGTCTTACTTATAGACTTAGAGGGTACTACATTCAAAATGTAAGTTGTCGTGTGTAGTACATATCCCCAAAATGTAAGTGACAGTGATGAGTAGCTTAACATCGACCTAACCATATCCAATAAGGTTCGGTTTCTCCTCTCTGCAACACCATTTTACTATGATGTTCCAGAGAGGAGAAACCGAACTTTATTGGATATGGTTAGGTCGATGTTATGGTGTTCCAGGTGTTGTAAGTTGGGATAGGATTGTACACTCCAGCAAATAATCCTTGAATTCTAAATCCAAGTATTCACCATCTCGATCAGATCGAAAAGTTTTCAATTATTTACCTAATTTCTTTTCAGATTCAACCTTGAAGTCTCTAAAATTACAAAAGTTTCAGACTTTTGATGCATTCAGTAACTATAACCATATCTTGAGTACTCGTCAATGAAAGTGACAAAATACTCATACTCACCTCTAGCTTGTACATTGATTGGTCCATAGACATCACTATGTAACTCAAGTGGTTCCTTAGCTCTTTTTCCCTTTCCTATGAAAGGTCTCTTGGTCATTTTACCTTCTAGACAGGATTCACAAACATGAAGAGTTCCAACTTTTAGTTCTCTCAAAGCACCATGCTTTGTTATCCTGTTTAACCTATCTAGATTAATATGTCACAACCTAAGATGTCATAAATATGTGTTATCATTATTTCCCGCACGTTTAGTCGATTTAAGCATATACAATTAGTTTCTAATTTTAGTATGACAAATATCGAATCAATTCTTAGAAATAATAAACTCTTTATTAATGAAAAAAACTTCGAATAAGTCTTCTTGCAAAATGAAAGAGAAATCAAATTACTCGAAAAACCAGGAATATAATAAACATCGTTCAAAACTAAGTAATTATATCCAAAAAGTAAACGGATTGTTCTTAATGCTTTAGCTGATAAGAGCGCATCATTATCAACTCTCAAAACGACCTCGCCATCAGCCAGCTCCCTTCACGAACCAAGCATCTGCAAAGAAGAACATACATGGTTAGTGGCTCCTAAATCAAGTATCGAGGATGACAAATCATATTCCACTAAACAAGCTTCAACTACAAGAAAATCATATTTACCTTTATTTTCAACTCAAAGAAATACTTGATACAGTTTCTCTTCTAATGACCTTCAACCCCATAGTGGAAACACTTTCCTTTGGGCTTGTTGTCTTTCTTATTCGTCTTGGCTTTCGACGATGTCTTGACTTTCTTTACTCTTTTTTTTCTTACTCTTGTCCTTACCATTGTTCTTCTTCATTTTCTTGTTTTTAACAATATTGGAAGAAGGCTTTTGCTCGACAATATTTACCTCGCTCTCTTTGGATATTGTAAGGTTGAGTGACTAAAAAATCTGCATTTCATTCAATAATTGGGTCATGTTGAATTGTAACTTGTTCATAACATAGTTGGGCGTGAATATAGAAAAAAGCAGGTGTGAGCGACTCTAGAATGATGCTAACTTGAGTCTGCTCAACAATTGTCGCCCCATGTACTTGTGCCTCGTGCATTATGTTGATCATGTTCTCAAAAAGAAGTACCCTTCCTCATCTTAGTTATCATATAGCTCCTAGTGACCTCATGACAACTTTGATTCGACTGCTGCCTAAACATTTCCCGTAAAGATTCCATAATCTCATAGATAGTCTTCATGTTTGCATGCTAGGTTCTCATAACATCATTCATGCTCACAAGCATGTAGCATTTTACCTTGTTGTTTGATATGATCCAAGTATCATATTGGTCCCTAACATTCTTAGGGGCATTAACAACGGACTGCTCAAGACATTTCGCAGTAAGAACGAACCTATGGTTCTCACAAATTAACATTAAGTTCGTATTTGATTTTCAACATACGAAATTATTTTCATTCAATTTCTCAAGAGCGATTAAAGCAGTAACATGGTTGCCCATGGTAGACATAATATTGATAACTGGAATTTAAAACATACATGATTCAATATACTTGATAAATATCTAGAATTCAAAAAGTAAACGTGATGCATGAATGCAATCATAATAAACACATAAATTTAGCATTTACTAATCACGATAAAATAACCCAACATTAATGTGCCGCCTTAGGGTCGATCAGATTAACCTCAGACTGTCTATGAGATATTCTCATCCTTATAAATTAAAACTTAAAATATCTCATATTTTTTCTTTTAACAATAAGGTATCGCTTGTTCAGTCAAGTCACAACTATCCACATGAAAGCTTAATTGTGACTTTGTGAGTGTAACTCATCATTTCAGATTTCATGATTTCATTTAAAATATGCTGCGTGAGGGTCGGTCAAAACTAAACTACATCACTTCCTCTTATCTTCTTAAGAAGTTCAACCTTGGTATTGGTACAGCTCGAAACCTTCATTAGGGGGATGAAAACAAAGCCATCTTGAGGCCCTCACTGCACCGCACAGTGTTGTACTAATGATGGAGACAATATGTTACATTGACATGTCAACCTTCTCTCACTCACTATTTTAGGATAATATGTTTCTATTTTAAGGCTGATTTGATACCACTTGCTGGTCGTCGTGGCGTGTACGAGGCGAAAGCGTGGAGGCGCGTGACTTTTTAAAAAGTTAAACTTTTAATAAAAATTAAATATTTTAATAAAACAAAACTTGCACAACGCCACAACCAAATAGAAACTTTTATTGAAAATTCATTTTCAATTAGTCAGGATTCATTATATATTTATAATTTAAATCTACAACATACAAAGTTAGAAATCATATACCTTGTAGTCTATATCAAGTGTCCTTGCAAAAACCGATCGATCATCAATTCCTACGAAATTGTTCCAACGATCAATAGACTCTAAGATCAACATCAAGATCTTACAAGTCAATCCTCAACGCACTAGGACGTGTGTGGGTTTGTAGAATATTATAAGACACTTTTTCTGTCTCTAGATATTTTCAACACATGAGATTTACTAAGAAATATTTTAGTGAGATGATTATCTAAAAGAACGTGATGATTATTCTTTTAAAAATTTGATTCACGTTTAATCACAGAAGTAAATCTCTCTAACATCAATCATGTTCTCAATTTAACTTTTGATTGACGAACCGATGATCTAATCAACTGTATATATTCTAGATAATGGCGTATCCGATTTTAAGGGATAAACAAAAATAATATTTAATTATAAAATTATCAATTAGAGTGTGACTCACTGTAATTGTGCACAATTGCAATGCCATGTGGATTTAAATTATTATCTAAATCCCTCACGGCACTGTGCCTCACCACACCATGTAGTGCCATGTGGCACTACAATGTTACATACTTACTACTGTAGTATCACGTGACCACAGTAGTCTATGTTAATTTCTGATACCCTATCAGTGATTGACACGTGGCAATTACTATAAATTAAATATTTTTTAATCATATAATTATCTAGATATCAGTTAATTCAAAATTAACATATATGATTATTCATATAACCTAACTTATCTATTATTTCACAAATAACAGATTTAGTTTATTTAAATTATTATCTAATAATAATTTAATTATCTAATTTTAAAAATTAAATATTTTGTTATCGATAATTAAAAAAATCAGTAATTATTTATATATTTATAATTTCTAAAAATTATATTTAAATATATAATAATTCAATTAATAAATTTTTAATTAATTAATTACACATAATTTATCTCATAATTATGTACTTACCTCATAATAAAAAAAAATTTTACAAGTCAATCATTTTCTTATGTCCTGTAATATTCACATCCTAGACATTGTAGTTTAGAGGTGACCTGGAGACCATGGACCTATAATCTTAAGCTCTAATAAACTAGATTATTAATTAAATTCTTTAATTAAATAATTTTATTCATTAATTTCATTAGTACTCTATTATGAATATGGAATTGCACTCTTAGAGATTATTAATGTATTTACAGAGTATTCTCATGTAATCTACTGACATAATCATTTGATGTAATTCTATCCTCTAATTATTGGTTCGTAAATTAAAACTGATCAAAATTATCGTCTTATCCTTCTAATTACCTCTTGATCTTTAAGTACCATTAATCCACTAGTGAATTATTAATTTATAATCTTATTATAAATTTGAGCTCAATAACCAACACTTAAGGGAACCAATATAAAATCTGTTAGGAAAGCTTAGATTTCAAATCTTGTAAGATCATGTCCCCAGCCATCCACATCACTTAATCTTCCAAATAAAAGTTCCTAGCCTGATTAACAAGCAGACCTTAACGAGTGACTCAAAAGATCCAATAGACATGCATAGGAGTTCATAACTACTCAAGATTCAGAATGATCTACATATGATCATCGAATTGATGTGTATTAAATCTTTACGATAAACGACACATTAGTAAAAATATTAACTCACATCAGTCATGTCATATATAATCTTATTGTATCAAGTACATTCACTAAGATATTTATCCACATCAATGATCCAGATCTCGATGACACACATTCATAATTCATAATGCAACGATTCATTAAATATTTCATACTCTAATATATTGCTGACAATTTTATTCATTATCTATGATCTCAATCATCTCATACTAATACAAGATCATAATCTCATTAATGAAGATTTCAGATATTTATATAAATTATTCAATAATAATTTTAAAAAAAATTATAAGAAAAATGTAATCCTGTATAAATTTCATATCAAAATATCAATACACATGCTTTAAGGGCATAACCCCCAACATATACTTGTTGTCTTACCTTCGAAACAACATTTTGCTACTTTGATTAAGACATCCAAAATTCTCTTTTTTCTAAATGATTGAATAAAAAAGGTAAATGAATTCAAAATAGGAGAACAAAGACCTAAATATAAAGCACAAAAGGTTGACATGTTGGCATCAGTCTCACCATAATGTTTGTGCTTTTGACCTTGGGCTATTTCATGCAAGAAAATCAAATGGTAACTAACCTCACCATGCCCCACACTTCCATCTTCAAGAAACAAAGATAATATAAAACCATCCATATAAAACTTCGGACAGTCCTTATTAGAATAAGTAGATGTAGGTCGAGCACACAACGGAAGTCTAGGATAGAGAAAATAATGAAATCATGAGATGAACTAAAAAAGATAGTGAAAACTTTACTCTCACTTACAACATCAACTATCCCTGGGTGAGAATACTCCGCAAGTGCCTCCAGAGGATTTCCTTGAAGACGGTCAACAGTTTCATCAAGTGCCACCTGTAATCCACTTTGTTCACAGAATCTAACGATATCCTCTTCATCTATAACAGGTTCCTAACATGTTAAGTCATGCAATTAAATTGTAAAACTCTACAGCGAATACAGATCATTCATCTCTATGTCAATAAAATATTGAAAATCATTACTAGACCTAAATGGCTGAATTAGATATTAAAAAAAAGCCAAAAACACAAACAATCTTACTATAATGATAAACACGAGTTATTTTATTATCAGTCCATATCTAATATCTTTAATGTACACATATACGAAACTAAAAGAATACCTAGTATCGTAATTCTTAGGACAGACGAGCGGGACAACAATACTATTAGCAATAGCTCATAGGCATACCTTAATATATTGCAGGCCACAATCTTTCACCAAAGAGCCAAATCCCATAGCTTCTTCATAGCTCCATAGCCTATTGGCATCGACATGGAGTTCAACAAAGTGTCCTACCAGCTTTCTTACTTCCTCTACAACTGCAGCATTGTAGATGACATTTCCCTGCCTTGCTACCTACCATTGAAGGATAATTAACAAGTAAAAATGGATTCCAGAATCTTTCTTTTTGTTCTTTTCATGGTGGATTCCTTATCCACCATTTTTGTATTTTCTTATAATGGATTCCAAAATATAAACCTTTTTGGTTTAACGAAATATAAACCTTTAGATTTTATATAACTAAACATATTTTATGAAGCAAAAACTTCAATAGCAAATAAATTTATATCTCACCTTCAGCTTTATAGCAGCAAATCCTTCTTCAACTAGTGATTTAGTAACATAAGCAACCTCTGAAGGACTCCCATTAGAATCAATGAGGCCTCAAATTAGAACATTTGATGATCAATATTAGGATGGAGTATTTTTAATAAGCTGGAACCTTGCCTCATTGCCACCGCGTTGAGGACAGCCATTTCCAACCCGCATCTGACACTTGGAAAGATAGAAGAAGGCTGTATAGAAATGAAATCATTTAATATATTTGACTAAAATAGTCAATTATGAAGAAAACGAAATCATAAGAATAAAATAATAAATTTCTTCATATGTTTTTGGAGATGATTGTATATATTACCATTTTAACCGCACTATAGGACTTACTAGAATTCCCAGCTCATACCACATCCAAGAAGAAATTGAGCCCTTTAGGAAAGGAAGAAAGATGCTTGTCTTCGCTCCCCCCATAATATGAAGAAGACACGTCAGTTGCTCTTCTACCCCTAGCATATGTTCTGTGTGAATTTCAAGAGGTGCTAATTATTTATATTAATTTTTAGAAATTATATATAAATAATTATATCGATTAGTTTTTTAATTATCGATAAGTGAGACAGAATATCTAATTTGTACTTTTAGATAATTATAAATTATTATTAGATAATATTTAAATCTACTAAATCTGTTATTTATGAACTAACAGATAATGTAGTTGATTGGGATGATCAAATAAATTAATTCAAAACTAACTGATATGTGGATATTTATCTTATTAAAATAAATATTTAATTCGTAGTAATTATCACGTGTCAATCACTAATTGAGAATCAGATATTGATATGAACTACTGTAGTGCCACGTGACACTACAATAGTGGGCATGAGGCACTATATTAGTTCATGGCAATTGCAGTGCCGTGTGGCATTGCATTTATGCACCAAATTGCAGTGGGTCCCACTACATGACAATTTGGTGATTAAATGTTACTTTGTATATATCCCTAAAAATCTGATGAGCCTAGAAAATATATATAGATATTATTCTAATGGCCTCAGTGTTGGTTGAGTGTTGAGAACACAGTTTCTATCAGGGTGAACTTTCTTTGTGATTAAAAGTTAATCAAAAACTCTGAAAGAATAATCAGCGTATTCTCTTAGAGGATTGTCGTACTGAATTATTCATTCTCAGTAAATCTCTAGATCTCATGTGTTGAGTATATCTTGAGACATAAAAAATGTTTTTGAATTATTCTACGTGCCCACACACTTCCTAGTGCCTTTGAGGATTGGTTTGGAAGATCTTGGTATGGATCTCGAAGTCCGTTGTTTGTGAGAACGCACGATCATTGGTTTGCGAAGACGTTTGATATAGACTACAAGATGTATATGATTCTTATACACGTATGTTTTAGATTTAATATATAAATATATAATGAATCCTGATTGAAAATAGTTTTTCGATAAAAGTTTTTATTTTAGAAACTATTACGTCGCGTTTATTTTCTTTTATCGAAAAAAATCATTTTTATAAATTTTTAAAAGCTCCACGCTTCTGTTGTGTGAGCGCCATATTTTCAATAGATCAACCATTAGATTTAGTACATACAAATTTATGGGGCCTTGCCCCTATTTGTTCAAAAGAAGGTTACAAGTAATATATCCTTTTTTTTTTACTATTTTAGCTATTTGACTCATAATATAGTCAATTCTGTTTCAATTTTTTTGAAAAAATAGAGCATTTCAAATATTTTGATATTCCAGTGCTTTATTTCGTGAAAAAAATTTGGTCATATAAAATAATATTATATATTTTCTCATAAATAATATAGGTGAAAAAATTAAAATAATTACTTATTAACATATCATAGAAATTTCTAGTTAACATCAACACATACTTCTAATTAGAAAACCATATAATTTATATTTAGTTATAAAAATAATAATAAAATTAATTATTAAAAAACATTGAGAAAAATATTTTTGCACGCCCTAGGATTCAAACCGAGGGTGTGGATCACACTAGACGCCTTTACGTAGCGCCTAACACCATTGAGCTAATAATCGTTTTGCTGAGAGATTTAGTTTCTCAATCTACTTAACCGGTATTTCAAAAAAGGTTCAAATTGGAGTGAAATGTTTTTCGCGCATTCTGGCCGAAACAACCTGAAATTATGTCTGAAAAATTACACGTCCTTGCCCTTTTGGTTCACTGCCAGAACCGGAACGTTCCGGCCATTCCAGCCGGAGCGGAACGATTTTGGTAACTATGGTTTTACATGGATATATCCTCTTACAACAAAGTCTGAGGTTTATAAAGTTTTTTTTTTCAATTCAAAGCTATGCAGAAAAATAGTTTTCAACACGACTCAAAGCTCCCCAATCTGATTGGAGATGTGAATTTAGAACATTTGATAAGTTTTTAACGTCACAAGGAATAAAATTTAGACATTTCTGCCCTCGTTCTCAGAATCAATATGAAAGGGTTGAGAGAAAACACAGACATGTAATTGAGACAAGGTTGACATTTACTTGCTTAAGCTTCAATGTCTTTATCATTTTGGCGGCACTCTTTCATTATATCTGTTTTTTATAAATATGTTGCCTACCCTTGTGTTAAAGGGTATTTCTTCATTTTAAAAAATTTATCGCACAATTCCTAATTATAGCCGATTAAAACCATTTGGATGTGCTTGTTACGGCACTTAAAACCTTACAATACACACAAACTCCAATTTAGAGGTGAAATGTGTGTTTTCACAGGACACTTCTCATCCCATAAAGGTTATTTCTGCTTAAGTCCTTCTGACAGAATCTACGCTACTATAAATGTGGTCTTTAATGAATATTCATTTCCTTTTGCAAATGGTTTCTACTAAATCTAGTACTTCACCTATTTCTGTGCAATTCAACTCAGGGACAAGCTTTCAAATGCTTTCATTTTACATCATCCATGCAACTCTCTCTTCAACAGGAACACTAATTAAGTGAGCTCCAACTGAGGTACATTCTAATCATAGAACAACTTCAATGGTTCTTTACACTCTCACATGAATGAAAACCTATCACCTACTAATAGTCATAGCCTTAATTCTTCTACCAACTGCACTGATTATAGTGTTCCATTACTTACAGTGCATTTTCAATCTATAACAACCTCACAACTAGCGTTACCTTCTCCTCATCCACCCTCACTCCACCCTCACTACTAGATCTAAGACAGACTCTTTCAAAACCCAAAATAATTCTTACATCCAAACACCAAACCTTGTCTGAACTAATCTCCCCAAAACATTCTTCTGTCAAGATTGCCTTATCTGATGCAAAATTACCTTATCTGATGCTATGGACTCTGAATTTAAAGCACATACATAGAATCTTACTTGGGGAATGGTTCCCTACAGTTCCTCTATGAATTTGATAGAAAATAAATGGGTTTTCAGAACCAAATTTAATGCATAAGGCACTGATCATGTATGTATCTTGTTTAGAGGTAAATGGATTTCATCAGACATCAGGGCTAGATTACACTGAAACATTTAGCCTTATAGTCAAGCCTACTACCATTCTTATTGTTCTTAACTTGGCAGTGTGTTATAAGTGGGAACTGCATCAGATGGATGTTAATAATGTATTCTTAAATGGCTCTCTTAGTAACTCATCTTTTTTGGTGCAACCTGAGAGATTTATAGATGCTACTCATCTCAACAACCTGACATAAGGATTCTAGCTCGCCCACTTAGAGCAGATGGAGTGATTGTCAATCAATAGAGCTTCTGCACTGTTTCTTGGTAATTCTTTAATCTCTTGGTCCTTCAAGAAACAACCAGTTGTTGCTCGATCTAGTAGAGAAAGTGAGTATCGCTTTGTCCAATACTGTGGTGGAAGTTACTTTGGATACAGTCCCTACTAAGTGAATTGCATGTTCCTGTGTCTCAACCTCCAATTATTTGGTGTGGAAACATAAGTGCCTCCACCATTGCAGTAAACCCAGACCTATATGGACGTACCAGATACTTGGAGATTGATCTCGATTTTATACGGGATAAGGTGTCATCTAATTCAATGGAACTTAGATATGTACCATATCCTGATCAAACATATAATGTTCTCAATAAATAAATTTCTGGAGCACGTTCTCAATATCTAAAATCCAAGTTTCAAGTGGTTTTCTCCCCCATTCGCTTAAGGGGGGATGAAATAGAAGAGGAGTCGCCAACCCTGCAAATCACGTGGATCATGCAAACTAATGTAACTAGATTAATTGACTTAGCTCAACTGAATCGGTTGTTAGTTGATAAACAACTATTATGATGTAAACTGTGTGTATATATTCATATACACACATTCTCTTGTAATTCTATGATTTACTTAATCTAATACAGAAGTAGAGATTATTTCGAGCGCTTCTTCTTTTCCTTTCTCTCTTCTTTCTCCTTCTTTCTTTTTCACTGTGATCAACATCTATTATACTTTGTTTCTATAGCTCAAATCAAACTATAAATTACTAAAATGATAGTAAGGTTGTAGAAATTACAAAACAAAAAAATAACAATAAAGAAAATATGAAAACAAATATTACAGCCGAATAAAGTGCATGTTATGATTTTCAAAATCATTATATCAGGAGGATAAATTAAATGAAGATTGATGGTTATTAACAACTCCACAAGTTTTCCTTTATCATCATCTTTCTTGTTTTCTCATTTCTAAAACATTACTGTCTTTTTTGTAATCTATACTTTGGTTTAGATGTATTTTAAACACCATCATCCCTCCTGGAGACCCATCATGAGGGCTCGTACTGAGTCTTGATGTCACAGGATGGGGCCGGGATGGCTATTTTATTTCTGGGACGAGATGATCTCGTCATGTTCGGCTAGTCAATGCCATGTTGGGGAGGACCAGACCTAGACAGGTCCAAAAGTTCTTGAACATTAGGGGTGTTCAAAATCAAACCAAACCGACTGAACCGAAAATGGTCGGTTCGGTCGGTTCTTTATGTATATTCGGTTCGAGAAAATTGCCGAACCGATTTCAGTTCGGTTTGAAATTTGGTGATTTTTGAACCAATCCAAACCGAAACTTTAAATTTATTTTATTTTTTATTTTTATATATAATTTCTTATATTTATTTTTTCAATAATATCATTTAAAATTTATTTTAAAATTTATTTTAATTAATAATACCAAACCAAAGAATCGAACCGAACCGAAACTCACGGTTCGGTTCAGTTCTTTAAATATTCACGGTTCGATTTGATTTTATCACCGAACCGAACCGTGAACACCCTTATTCAACATTACCATTTGATGAAGAATGGTGAGCACTGCCAGCTTATTGCTTGCAACCTAGGGTAACCCCATTCGAAAAAACATAGATTTAAATTAAACCATATTATATTTAAATTGCATAAGATGGCAAAGACTATTCTTCTTTTTTGTCTTAGCTTAAATCCTTACAATAGCTAATTAGAATCATGCTTACTTTATCCAAATGCCTAGGTCTGAATTTTCATCAGGAGATTATGATTAATTCAAATGCAAAAATTTGACATAGCTAACTTCTCATCAGCAAAATATTCACCTAGCACTGAAAATTGGAAACTAAGACGACATTAATAAGAGCGGATTTGGCTCTCCTCATATTAGATTTCTTTAACATCATGGATTAAGTTTATCTCATCTTGATCTTTCAGTTTAATTTCAACTAAACAGACGAGATTGGCACAAACGTCGATAAGAAAAGATATTTTTTAGTTTTATTTTTTTAAAATCATGTCTTTTAGTGTAAATGCATGTAGTTCATTTATGTTCTTCAACGAATAAACTAGATAAAATATAGTTTCATGTTCGTCACAACATAAGAAGTGACCTAAGAAGATATCAATTCAATAACACATCATTGTAACGTCGTAGAAAAGAGATAGCATTCTAGTACTTCTGAAGTACAGGAAACTTGTTACATTAATGGACTAGATATATTAACTGTTCTTTCACGTGGTAGCATTAGACTTTTCTCTTATTTTTCAAAGAGAAGAGAGATAAAGGAACAAAGGATAGCTCAAAAACTACTAGGATATTGGTATCTAAATAGAATCAGGGAAAGAAACCATGATTATCAAATGGAAAATTGGGGTCGAATCCAGTTTGATCGAATGGGAACTCCATTCCAACAGTAGGAGAGTTATCGGTTGAAGTTGCAGCTGAGAATATCCCAGCAAGCTCAGACTCATTACTCCCCTGCATCCTCTGTTTCCCTAAAAATCCATCCAATCCACTTGAATAATTCATCCCTGATGTTGGATCCCACATGAAGGAAGGACAACATTCTTCAGCTGCATAAATGTTGCCACCCACAGAAGCTGAATTCATATGATTTTCAGGCTTAGTTCCTGATGTAGAACCCATTTGAAATTGAGGAAATGATTGTTCACAACAGTCTAAATCTAAATTTTCAGTGATGATTTTTAGGCATGAAGGGGAATGATTGTTCAAGTTCATTGATTGTGAGAAGTGTTGATTTTCCTGATCTGTTGGGTGACTTTGAAGAATTAAGGGAGTGTTTGGTTCTTGGGTTTGTGGTTGTGCTGATGGAGAATTAGTGTTGGGAAGTTGGGTACAAGTGTGGAGTCCACGGTATGTTATTTCAAGGATGTTTGGATCTTCATCTGATCGTTGAACTTGCTTTGTTGCCATGCAGTCTTTGATATTTTTATGAGTGCATCTGTAATAGCCTCTGCAAGTTAACATTGACAGAAAAAAAATATTATTTTAAGGCTAGTATAATTGAAATAGTAGATTTTCACCATGGGTATTTGAGGAGCGTAATAATGTAGGAAATCTACAACATCTTACTTCTAAACCTTCTATTTTGTGCCATTGATTTCATGTTAAAGGGAAAAATAATGGACAGAGAGTAAAGTCTACAACTTTTAGACCCTTTTTGGCGAAATTAGTTTGGTGAGGTGAGGTAAAACATTGATTTTTGACGCACAAATCATAAGTATTCGGTCAATGTCAGTGTATACCTTTCAAACTTAAGAAAACAAAAGGCTCTTGGTAAGAAAATGAATAATTTTTATTCAATTATCACTTTCATGTGAACTCATAAAGGATGATATAATGGTGTGATCACTCAGGTATCAAAGAATGTCTTTCTGTCCATACTTCCTTTAAAAAAAATAACTTCCTTTCTTTGCACCTTGGATGTTTGGCATTTAAAATGTCTTTCAGTCCATACTTCCTCCAGCTAAAACCATCATCAAGTGGCCTTTCCAATGCCATTCCAGGTTTAACTCTCACTTTCTGTATCCAAATTGGCAAACTATTCCTGCAAAATGAAACACAATCAACTAAATGACTCTGTAAAAGAAAACACATTCCTGTCTAATCAAGAGACAGTTCGAATTCAAAAAAAAGACATGATTGAGTTTATATACCTCTTCCTAGAGGCAATTTTGTGATTTGGGTCTTCAAAGTCACGGTCAGAGTCCTCACTCCTTGGACTGCCATCAAGAGAAAGAGGGGATTCAGACAATTGAATCCCGAGTCTAGTTAAATGTGTATCTGCCACTGAACTATTACAACCGATAAGTGAAAGAGCCTTCTCATAGGAATCTAAGATCTTTTGGGCTAACGGTTCTGCAACTTCCTGTGAAGAAGATGAATTACTTAGATGCATTTGTAGCTTCCTTGCTAGCTCTCTCCCTTGTGCTAACTCTTTTATCAAATTCCTCTGCTCCCACTCTCCCATCTTCTCCATATATAATTCAATTGTATACTAAGAAGTAGAAATATGTGCAACTTTGTGTAGTGATGGTTTTTGTTGAAGCTTGAATAGGAGCATTGATAGATTTGGAATTCAGGTAATTTTCTGAAAAGGGTATTGAAAACAGAGTTGAGTATAAAAAGCAGAGGCAGCTAAGCTGAGTATATATATATATAAGGATTTCTTTACTATTTTAGCAAGAATTTGATGTGGGTTTCTTGGGTTTTTAGTAGTAATAGCGAAAATGTTAAATGGGTTTTGCTCAGAAAGGCCAAAATGTGAATCTAAAAGTGATTACTGAAAAGGGTATATAGAGAAAATGAGAGGGTGAGTATGGGGTTTTAAGAGCGAAGGTCCTTTTGAAAAATGAAGAAACTGAGGAGGGGAAGAGAGAGTAAGTTTGACTGAGAGAAACCCAAGTTGGGTTTCTTCAAATCTGACTGGTCTTTGGTCATAAAGAATTAACTACCTCAAAAGTTCTAAAAGTTGGCTACTTCAATTTCTCACCACTTCATCCTCGGACGACAATGTCTCTGCTCAATCAAGATCTCTCTCTGCCTTCAGACATACCTTTCAATTTCAATAGAGGTGGCAAGTGGGACAGCTCGGTCCGTGAAATCGGTTGAACTGGCTCGACCCTTAAATCACTCTTTTGTTTAAAAAATTGAATAATTATGTATGTATTGAAGTTTGAACCCTTGGTCAAAGTCCAAAATTAGATTCTTTCATTAATACAGGGGTAGTTTAAGTGATTTACAACTCGAAATAGAACGTGTAAATACCGGATGTATATGTTGAGTTATTCACTAAACAACTCTTTTGTTGGGCGATCAACCAGGTGCTCCTACCTAGCCGGAGTAATGAATGCCAACTGCAAGAATGCATTTTCCTATCATTCAGTGGGAGATCCCTTCTTGTTTGTGGCTTGAAAATGATTGCATCTTGCTCATGGGAAGAGATCTTTCATTAGGATTTGATGCTCCTCAATGGAGATCCCCATAATAATAGCTTTTTGTGGAACCCTTTGTTTAGTATTTTAATGGGGGTCTTCTTGTATAGCTTGTCCCTTTCCCTAGGGCACTGCCATTGAATCTACTAGGCTTCCTTAAAGCCAATGGGATAGAATTCCTTGTGAATTCTAGAGGTGGCAAGTGGGCTGGTTCGGTTCGCGAAACCGGCTGAACCGGCTCGACCCGTAAATCTATTTTTTTGTCTAAAAGATTGAACAATTGTGTATCTATTGAAGTTTGAACCATTAACCTATTCTTTATAAATTGCGCATTTTACCAATAAATCAAGACAATTTTTGTTAAATATATTGTTTAAATATATTTTTATTATCTTTTAATACATTTTATCGAAACTTCATATAATATACTTTGAGATAAACGTATTTAATTAAATAAAAAAAATAATATTTTTCATTTAAATGAATATTTCATTCAATGAAAAATAAGATTTGTGAAACTTTAAAAAAATATTGATTTAATATTTTTAATATTTTTTATTGTGTTAATGAACATGAATTATAAATTAGTTATTAATTATTTATTATATTTTTATATTTTACGTGAATATGAATATCACTAATTTATGAATTTAATAAATAAAATAATTATTTTACTTATTATTATTATTACAAGGTTTTCTATTGAGATTTTAAAATAATAAAATAAAATAATTATAAAAAAATAACATGACTTCCATACAGCTTAGTGATAATTTATTCCTCATCAATGTTCAACTTTCCTCATCTACATTTTTTAGAGTTAAATCACATTAAAGGGAGGGGAAACGGGCCGGTCAGGTTATTTAATCGGGCCCGGCCCGTGAACCGGCCCGGCCTGAACCGGCAGAGGCCCGACCCGTGAGTACACGGGTCAGTTCAGTGGTTCATTCTGGGGCACCCTAAAATTTCAATGACCCGACCCGGTACCGGCCTGTGAACCAGTTGAAAAGGCTCGGGACCATATGTATTTACAAGAATACCATGATATTTTTTCTGGTCTGACGAGGTTTTTTCTTATGAGGTTAATGGTAAAAGAACGTCGCAGATAAGGCTTTGAGAGACCAAATAAACTTCAAAACATTCAAACTCTCAAGTCTCAATGCGTAATATTTTACTATTGCTTCATTTTGATTCGTGGACAAACATGGCACAAAAATGGAGAGGGATGTGATCCCAAGGACGACGTTAGCGTCAGATCTCTACTTTCGTTAACACAACCAACGTACATAGATAAAGTTTTTGGTGATAGGAATCAATAGATGCATCAATACATTTCAGCCAAATGACACCTTTGTCGGTGTGCCACCATTATTTAACTCAAGTCAACACAGTATATTATTAAAATAAAATAAAAGAGTCGACAAATGAAAACATAAAGGAAAGAAATCAACAGAAACTAAAAGAATATTTTGTTGGATCATTAATCCAACGTTAGACTTATATATGAATAGTTATGTATTGTTGACTGTCAAATAAGTATAAACTCAATTAAAAGTGATCAACCAAAGTTTTGAATAATTGAAGTTTTAATGTATCAGATAGGTTGTGAACATTTTAATGTGTAGAGATTTTAGGATAATTTCTATTTTTATGATGAGCTAACATAAAAATACCAAAAGATAAATGATCTATAAGTGATTATGGTTTCCAGGTCACACGATTAAGAGAAACCATTATATTCTTTCTAATATCTCATCGTTAGAAAGAAAACTAAGTAGATTGATCAAAGTAGACTCTCAGAGAGAGAATCGTGTAAATCCGAAAGGCCAACCACTCGGCTCTAAATCATAATCTACTGTTATGCTTCCCAGCATCGCAATGCTTGCGATACAGATCGCCAGTGCTGCGACACTGGAAGTACAGAACACCAGCGCCGTGACACTGGCTTCCCAGTGTCGTAACGCTGGCAATATAGAATGCCAACACCGCGACGCTGGTGCGAGATTAATTTTTTTCTGATTTTGATTCCAAATTTATCCTTTTTGAACCCCTAGTGAATAAATAGAATATTTTAGAGTTTTAGAGGTGTTTTTTGGTTGTTCTATGAATGCGGGAGGCAAAGGAGAATGTTTTTGGAGAGGAGAACAAGAAGATTGAACTCGGAGATGGTTCCCAACTTCAATTTCATCCTCAAAACTAGCTTTTCTTCTCTTTTCTCTATGTTTATGAATATTAGTAGAATATTTTCTTATTTCATTATGTTCTAATTTTTTTATTTAGGGCGACGTGATAGTCAAACCATGATTGTTCATAAATTTTATTTTTTAATTCAATCGATATTTATTCAGTATTATTGAGTATTATAATCCGTTCTTAATGCTTGTGATTGTCTGACCAATTATTGCATGATTTTGAATTTAATTCTGAGACTCAGAAGTGATAATTGAATATGCTCTCTATTTATAACACCATTAGAATTTCATAAGTTAGAGATAATTATAAATCTAGTATAGCAATTATAATTTTTTGTGCTTAATGAGTTTCATTATATTGAATCTTGACAGAGATTCATGATTCATATTTTTGATTCATTATTATCGATGCTTGAGAAAGATTGATAATTATATTAGAGAAATTCGCTATCAATGTTTTGAATAAACATTAATTGATTGAGAATTGAAATTTAGAACATGTTTAGTTTGGTGAAATCAAAATCCCTAGAACTTTTAACTATTCAAATTTTATCTTTGTCAAATCTTTATCGTTTTAGTTTAATTAAAAATCATAACTTTTCGTCATTCTCAAATAGAATTAAGATTTAGTTAATTTTAATTATTAATATCAATCAATCTTGTGGACAATACTCTATTTTTATAAAAATTTATTACTTGACGACGATAGTGTACACTTGCACTATAGAAACTTCACAACAAGTTTTTGGCGCCATTGCCGGGGATTGATTTTTTTTATTAATATTGGAGTTACATATCTTAAAATTTACTTTAAGCCTTAATTATTTTATTTATGGGTGTTTATTTAATTTTTTTGAATTTCCAGGTGTTCTCTGTGGTGTATGAGAAAACTTGGAAGCGAGAATTTGACTCTCTTTAATTTGAAAATTGAATCAACTTGTCGACGCAATAGAAAATTAAGGAGAGAAGCTTATAAACAACCTCAAGAAATCATGGAAGACATTCGAGAAAATCCTGAAATCGTGAGCAACCAAAATAATCGGGCAATTCGAGATTATGCGATGCCAGTTGTCGATGAGGCTGCATCAGCCATTCAACGCCTTGCTATTAAGGCTAACAATTTTGAGATAAATTCGGCTATCATTCAAATGGTACAAGCAAATCAGTTCAGTGGTCTACCTAATGATGATCCAAACGTCCACATAGAAACTTTTCTCAAAATTTTTGAGACATTCAAGCACAATAATGTCCCATCTGATGCAATTAAGCTGAGATTATTCCCATTCTCACTTCGGGAAAGGCTAAGAGTTGGTTGAACTCTTTGCTAGTTGGATCAATCATTACTTGGAATGGTCTCTCTGAGAAATTTTTAGCAAAATTCATTCCACCAGCTAAAATAGCCAAAATGAGGAATGAGATCACCACATTTACCCAACATGATATGGAGTCTATTTATGAAGCATGAGAGATGTTTAAAAAGATGTTGAGAGGATGCCCACATCAAGAAGGATGCTAGTAGATGCAGCAGCAGGAGGTGCTTTGATGAGTAAAACACATGAGAATGCTTATGCCTTGGTAGAAAAAATGGTTGCTAATGCATATCAATGGCCAACTGAGTGTAATGTACCAAAAAAGACTTGTGGAGTTCATGAAGTAGATGCACTTAATGCTCTTACAGCTCAAGTAGCTACACTTTCAAAGCAATTTAACCTTTTCACTGCCAATGCTACTGTTGTTCATGCGACACAGGAAATTTGTGAATTATGTAATGGATCTCATTCCAGCACTTAATGTCAAGTTGGAAATCCATTTGCTCATTCTCACTCTGAACAAACTAACTTTGTTAGGAACTACAATAAGCAGAATAATCCATTCTCCAACACCTACAATCAAGGATGGAGAAATCACCTCACTTTCTCGTGGAAGAATAATCAGAATGTGATTAATCCACCAGTTGCAACTCAGCCTCGGCAACCTAAAATGTTCCTAGAAGATGCTATTGCTCAGCTCACAGTTAATACTACTCAATTTATGATAAGAATAGATCAACACTTCATAGGCAAGGGACAAGTATTTAGAGGCAAGGCAAGAGACAAGTATGCAGAGGCAAGAAACCAGTATTTAGAGTCAAGCTGTGTCGATTAGGAATTTGGAGCTTCAAATGAGTCAGTTGTCAAAAATACTAACTCAGAGACCACAAGGTTCTCTACAGAGCAACACCGAGAGGAATCTAAACGAACAAGTAAAAGCTATTACTCTTCACAGTGGCAAGAAATTAGCAGAACCTCATGAAGCCACTATTGAAATTTCTCAGCCAATGGAAGCAGAAGCTGAGACAATGGGTGATGAACTTGTCAAGAGCTTAGAAAAGAAAAAAGGCAAACCTAAGTCAAAGATCTTTCTTGATAATCTTCCACCATATATTCCACATATTCTATACCCTCAGCGGTTCTAAAAATAGAATTTGAACAAGTAACTTTCTAAGTTTCTTGATGTATTTAGAAAACTACAAATAAACATCCATTTTGCTGATGCTTTAGAACAAATGTCGAGCTATGTCAAATTCATGAAGGATATTCTCTCAAACAAGAGAAAGCTAAAGGAGTATAAGACAATTGTACTTACTGAGAAATGAAGTGCTATCTTGGAGAATAAATTACCTCTGAAGCTAAAAGACCCTGGAAGTATTACTATTCCTTACACCATTGAAAATTCATATTTTGAAAAGACTTTATGTGATCTTGGGGCTGGTATCAATCTTAATCCATATTCAGTTTACAAGAAGCTAGATCTTGGAGATGCTAAGCCCACGACGGTATTCTTACAGTTAGCTGATTGGTCTATCAGATATCCATTGGGAATTATTGAGGATGTTTTGATAAATGTGAATAAATTTATCTTCCCAACTGAACATGGAGGAAAACCAAGAAATTCTAATTATTCTTGGTAGACCATTTTTAGCTATGGGAAGAACTTTGATTGATGTGTAAAAATGGGAAATTATTCAGAGAGTGCAAGATGATCAGGTAATTTTTAATGTCTTCAAAGTAATCAATCACTCAAATGATATAAATAGTTGTTTACAGGTGGATAGTGAAGAATTTCGAGAAGGTAAACCTAGACACCTACCATTTATTAAAAAACAATTGGTATTAGACCTCCACCTTCGGTACCCTTTTATGGGAGAAGCATCCACTTTGCCTATCATTGTCTCTGCTTCATTAAATGCTAAACAAGAAGACAAGCTGCTGAGGGTTTTGAGAGAGAGAGACAATTTGTCTTAAGCTAGTCAATTTCTGACACAAAGAGAAATCTAAAATCAATGGACAACAGGTGAAGCCTGAATGATCATTATATATGACTGAAGACATTAAAGCAAGCGCTACCGGGAGGTAACCCGATTATATTTCTGTTATTTCATTTTTTTTAGTTTTTAATTTTCTTTTACTTATTTTATTATTGTTTTTCTTCAGGTTTTTATAAAAAAAACTATGGACGAATTTGGCTCGTGCACAACTTTCCTCTCAGTTGGAGACAACAAGAACAATGTAGAGACTGACGAGGATAATAACTCATCATTATTTAGGGAAGTCCTCTCTACTTACTCCTTTTACATATTTTCTTTTCATTAAATACAATGAGAGTTTTTAGTTTGGGGTGGTGGCTTTAATTTTTTTTTTTTGGCGTTCTGTTGTTGACAACACTAACACCTATAATGAGATTGGTTTTAAATTATTGATTGCTTAGAAAAAATGTTGAATTTATGTATTAGTGTGTGTTTGAACCAAGTATTGATTTGCATTACACTAGAGAATTCTGATGTATTGAGCATCTAGCCTTGAGCATTTTATTATCTTTTTTTTTTGTTAGAGAAGGTTTATATGACTTAAAAAATCATTATGATCTCATAAGAACTCTAGAACCAATTTGATTATTGTTCAAGGTAAAATTCTAGGCTACACTTCACTTAGGATATGATTTAGGACATCTTTGGACCGTTTGAGCTTTTTAAGCCATCATGTGCATAATTATTTCCCTAGTCATCATTGTTAAGCTTACATAGCCAATTTTTTTTATCACCCATGACAACTTTCCAACCTCATAAGAAGTTTCTCCTCTTTAACTCTTTTTACTCATAGTATTTGAATGTTCTAGGAATATGCTTGGAGCTATGATAATTTGGGTGAATGGGAGAAGTTTTGATATATTAAAAAATGTGAATAAGTTTGATTTCGTAGCCTCTTGGACTTGAATGACTAAGCTCGAACGGGTGTCTTAACACCTAAGACCCTAAGGCCAACTAGTGTGGGAGCTATTAGCTGAAAACTTGTTAAGGAAAAGAGAAGCTTAAGGAAATCAAAATAAAAAAGATGGTTGAGCAGTGTTGAATATTTCAAGAGGTGGAATCACAAGTTTGGGGATGTTGCAAGAAGAGTTGAATTAAACTTGTTGATTCCTAGAATGCATATTTGAGTATGGGTAAAGATTGAACCAAAATAATATCTTTTATTCTACCCTAAACCCTAGCCATACATTACAAGCCTATGAAAGTCCTAATGATCCTAAGTGATGTGGTTTGCCTACATTAGTGGAGAGTGGCATGAAAATTTGGTTTTAAAGTTCTAATCTATTTATAGATTATTAGATTTGTTTTTACAAGACTTGATTGTATAAACTTATCTGGGTTTAAGAGATTGGACGATTTAAGGTGACACACACACATATTCAGGACTTTTATAGTTGTAATGTAAGTTGGTAATTGTGTTAAAGCTTTACATGATCATAATTCAAAAGTTTTTCTTGGCTTGTTGGAATCTCTAGGGCAAGTTTAGTTAATCAAAAATGGTACGTCATTCTTTCTTTAGCTTTACAGAATGAGTGTTTTTTGTTTTTCTTGTTTGATTTTTTTTTGTCGAGGACTAGCAAAAAGTTAAGTTTTTGGGTCTTTGATGAGTGTATTTTACACTCGTATTTTAGATCATCTTAACCTTATTTTTGTTAGTTCTTTTAGATTTATTGATTGATTTATGTATATTTTTATTTCTATCTTGTAGATTTGATATTCAAATGCATTTGGATTGATTCGGAAAGATTTGGAAGTAAAAAATTATGAAAAATCACAAAAAGAACGGAATTGCGTAGGAATGCCAGTGTCACAACGCTGGTGGTACAGAACGCCAGTGCCGCAACGCTGGCTTCCCAGTGTCGCGACGCTGGTGCAGGATTTATTTTTTTCCGATTTTATTCCAAATTTACCATTTTCGAACCCTAGTGTATGAATATAATATCTTAGAGTTTTGGAGATGTTTTTTGGATGTTCTCTGAACGTGGGAGGCAAAGGAGAAGGTTTTTGGAGTGGAGAACAAAAAGATCGAACTCGGAGACGATTCCCAACTTCAATTCCATGCTCAAAACTTGTTTTTCTTCTCTTTTCTCTATGTTTGTGAATATTAGTAGAATGTTTTCTTATTTCATTATGTTCTAATTTTTTATCTAGGACTACGACGTAGCTAAATCATGATTGTTCATAAATTTTGATTCTTAATTCAATCCATGTTTATTCAGTATTATTGAGTGTTATAATCCGTTCTTAATGTTTGTGATTGTCTGACCAATTATTGCATGATTTTGAATTTAATTCTGAGCCTGAGAAGTGAGGATTGAGTCTACTATTTGTTTATAACACCATTAAAATTTCATAAGATAGAGATAATTATGAATCTAGTGTAACAACTATAATTTCTTGCACTTAATGAGTTTCATTATATTCAATCTTAACAGAGATGTATGATTCGTATTTTTGATTCATTATTATCGATGCTTGAGAAATAATGATAACTATATTAGAGAAATTTGCTATCAATGTTCTAAATAAATGTTAATTGATTGAGAATCGGAATTTAGAGCATGTTTGATTTGGTGAAATTGGAAATCCTAGAGTTTTTAACTTTTCAAATTTTATCTTTGACAAATCTTTATCGTTTTAGTTTAACTAGAATTTTAGTTTAATTAAAAATCTCAATGTTTTGTCGTTCTCAAATAAAATTAAGGTTTAGTTAATTTCAATTATTTATATCAATCAATCATGTGGACGATACTCTATTTTTATAAAAATTTATTACTTGACGATGATAGGGTACACTTACGCTATAAAAAATTCACCACGAATACGGTTTATACAGATAAGAATTTTTACCTAACATATTTATTACAAACATCATTAGAAATAAATGAAGAATGAAAATTCAGAGTATTCCACCACCAAGTTGAAGTAACTATACTAGGGGCTCTGAATACCAAGCATCTACTACCCAGTTACCCTCCCAACAAATGTGAGTGACAACAAAGTTCATCTGATCGATTAAATTTAAATATTTATTCCAAGCAGTACTCCAACGCCAAGGGACCTTTTGAGATCTAGAACGAAAAATAGTCACCACAGAAATAGAATCACTTTTCAATCATAATTGTCTCAAATCGAAAGTCGTAGCATAAAAATTGCATGGATAGCACCAACCAACTCAGCCTCGAAAGAAACACATACTTCAATGTGAATAACGTAGCAATCCTTAATAAATCCTCTAGATGTTCTGAAAATGTCGCCATAGCCAGCAAGCCCAAGACTATCAAAAGTTGATCCATCTGTATTCACCTTAATTCAACCTGATGGGAGAGGATGCCAAAACAATTTCAAGATACGCGGTGCTCTAGAATGATGACTCAAAATATAAAACTGTTGAAGTGTCAAAAGCTCATCAATTGAACTCTACATCATGCTAATCTTAAAGGAATCTGCTTCATGCACTAAACGTCGAAGTAAGGCAAGAGTTTCAGAAAAGACAAGTTTCCTACTCTCAAAGATAGCTTGATTATGAAGGAATCACACCACGCAAAAGATGGTAATAATAGAAGTATGTCATAGAGTCTTCCATTGCGTGCTAAAAGATACATTCATCGTCGTCTGCCAAAGATCTAAGAAAGTACCATCAAGATTAATATCATTCCTAAAAATACTCGACATGACATCCTATAGCCCATGAGAAAAACAACATTCTATATAAAATGACGTAAGTCCTCCTCCGCGGAACAACAAAGAGGACAATGGCAAGGAAAAATACGATCACGAGCACGCAACGCATAATTAGTAGGCATATTTCCATGAAACAAGATCCAATGGGGGATAGGCATAGAGGGTGGAATAAAGGCTTCCAAATCTACTTACCTTAACTAACAGAATTCTCAACCTCAGTAAGAAATGCATAGATAATTTCATAAGAAACAACACCATCTAAAGAACATGTCCAAACTAACGAGTCTACATTATAGCTAAGTACCATTCCCTCTATCTCAGAAGTGAGTGCTGAGTGAGAAAAACAAAAGGACACGAGGAGATGTCAATCCTTTAGATTAGTGTACACATCTCTCACGAGATGACTCCAAATGAGGATGTAATGAATGATGATCATATACCAAATCAATCAATGGAGTTCCCAACTAGTTGTCTATTTGAAAATGGACATTAGCATGATGACCAACCAACCACCTAGACTCAAGCATCAAATGAATATAATGATATTTTAGGTCTGGCTAGAGAGAAGAAGAAATATACAATGACCTCATCCAGTGATCCCGTGTGAAGTAACGAGTATGAAAATAATGAAAATCATAAAGTCCTCAGTCAACAACCTCCAAATGAGTTTTTTCAACATTGTCTTGTTAAGAATGCAAAAGTCATTGATGCCACGACCACCTTCCTCTTTAGGCTTCCAACAAAACTTCCAAGGCGCTGGAATAGACTTACGAATATCAACTAATCATTTTTAAAAGAAGTTTCTAATAGCGGTATTTAAATCCTCAAAAGAGAGGAAGACCAACGAGAAATTTGAAAAGAATGAAAAAATGAACTTTGGATCACCGAATTAATGTGACATAATTTATCTTTCATAGATAGAGTTAAACTCTTCCAAGATTATAATTTGATTTTAATTTTATCAGCCCAAGAGATCAACCACTAGCATTTAGGCGCACCAACAAAAAGAGGAACCCCTAAATAAGTCATGAATCTCCTCCCTTACGTATAGAAGACATCAACAAAAATTCAGTAATTCAGGTCCCCGAGATACCCTTGCTAAAATAAATAAATTATTATCCTAATTAACTCGTTGACCAAAGACGGAACCATAAAGCTCAAAAACATCGAAAACAACTTGCAGCTTCTTAGAAGAAGCCTCGCATAAAAGAAGAACATCATCCGTGTAGAAAAAGTAAGTTAGAGCATGTATCCCAATAAGAGAAGATATCAAAATCAATGAACCAGAATCTACTAGATATGAAAGATATCTGCTAAAATATCCTCAGCCAAAGAAAAAAGAAGTGGGGAGAGGGGATCACCCTGTCCCACACCTTGTGAACATCTAAAAATCCCTTAGGAGACCTATCGATAAGCACCGAGATCCTCGTTGAGTCAAAAATATTATCAATGCAAGCAATAAAACGCCCAGAAAAACCAAAATACCTCAAAACCTCAAAGAGAAAATACCTACTGATGGAATCAAAAGCTTTACAAATATCCATTTTCATAGTAAAATGACCAACACGACTACTATTGCTCAAAACATTCAAATATTTAGAGGCACCGGTAATACAATCAATCATTTGACGTCCTCTAATGAAATCATACTGATTTGGAGAAATAATTTAAGAGCACATAACGAAAAGATGATCACTAATAATCTTGGTGATGATTTAAAAAAGAAAATTAACGAAAGTTATAGGACAAAACTGGTCCATCGATATATCAAAATCTTCATAATAAGGACCATAAATTTTGAGTTCAAATCTGGTAAAACATGTCATGTACGAAAAAACTCTTGCACGATCAAGACCAAATCTGATCCCATAATATCCCAACAATGGTGATAAAATTTACTGAGAATCCATCTGGTCTTTCAACACTAAGTGAATCCATGTCAAATACAATTTTCCTTACCTCATCAGAAGAATGAACATGAAGAAGTGATGCATTCTCCACATCGATTAACCAAAGAAGAAACATGCTCTTAAATGATAGAAAGATCTAAACAGCAGTCGCCAAAATCTGAAAAGTGTTGATGATAAAATGATATAACATGCTCACCAATCTCGACCAGGTCATAAGAAATATCCTCACCAATTTTCATGGAACAAAAATTCATATTACACCCCATATGTTTAAGGAAATACTAAAAGAAATTAGAATTTCGATCACCCTCAACAAGCCATTTAACCCTACTTTTTTCTCTCAGAAAAACATCATGTTGCCTCATAGCCATACCTAAGTTTGCAAAAACATCATATTAATGCTGAAAAGAACATAAAAAATTCTCAAATATGATCCTATCTTAGATGACTATCACTTACTCATTTGCTTTAGAAACATTCCGGGCGACATTCCCAAAAGCCTTCAAATTTCATTTTCTCAAGGCTGCCTTAAGAAGCTTTAATTTCTGAGTAAATATCCTTGTACCACTACCTGCAATAGGAGCTAACCAAACTAAATGAACTAAGTCAATGAAAGATGAATGAAAAACCCACAAAACTTAAAATCTGAAAGGCCAGGGTTCCAAAGAAATACTCGTAGAATTAGAAGCTAGTAATAGATGATGATCTGAGTGCAATCTTGGTAGAGTAATGCAAGAGATCCGAGACCAAGTATCGAGAAAAGAGGTAGAACAAAGAGTCATATCCAACTGAGAAATAACCATACTGCGATGACTCTGTCCAATTCAAGTATAAAAAACTCATTTCGTCTCAATATCCACAAGATTACAAATAGTCAAAACAGCTCGGAAGTTTTCACAAAACTAGGTGTAATATTACCAATAGTTTTGTGAGCTCCCATAACTAAATTGAAATCCCTAAGAACAAGCCACAAAATATCTGAACCTAAAATGTCCATAAGAGAACTCCAAAGAAATCTGTAAGTGTTGTAACTCACACTATCATACGCAAAAGAGATTCTATAGACAAAACCACATAAAATAGTAGAAATAGTAACATGTTCAATATGATATAAAATGATCATAGCATTTTGAATAGCAAGTTTTAAAGATTCATAACTTAAGAGAAGCGCTAGCATTAGAACAAATGGAATGTAACCCAAAGGAACTCCAAAAAAATAGAAGCAGCCAATTCAAAACTATATAAAAGTTCAGCAATGCAAACAAAATTTGGCTTATGACGTGAACAAAAATTCTATCAAAGCACGTTAAGTATCACAATTTGTAATAACTCTACAATTCCAATAAAGGACAATATTCTAATTGTTTTATCTTTAGCAGCCTTAGTCTTGGGTGAATTGGCCATGATAACAATATTTATTATTCTTTTTACATTGTCTAGCTGTAACCATATTCCAATCAGAACCTTCTATTTTATCAGTGCAAGAGTTTTCTCCTTGAACATCAATATGAGGAAAATCCTATTCAATATTCTCGTTGTCAAACTCTTAGTGAATTAAGAAGAATTTGTAATACTGAGCATATGTTGCGTACCAAATTCTTCAATGAGAGAAGAAATGGGTGTATGTTGTGTTCCACGTCACACTACTACATCGGGCCTTTTTCTTAGCATAGTATCAGGAGTTTTTTTTGTTGAAGCAAATAAATTTCTTGAATATGTCTAACAAACTTGTTGAAACACCTTGCATTTATTGGACCTCACATTTATCGAGCGCCCAACATATTTGTTGAACCTCAAAATATCAGTTGAACTCGCTAATATATTTGTTGAACCGTAAACACATTTTTTGAACCCGTTCAACATGTTGAACCTCACATCCATACCGAAATAACATCCTCTTGTATTCGTAAAAGAGATTTGGACAGCTTCGATAAGCCTTTAACGATTGAGGATCTCATTTCAAATATTTAGTGACCTTTTTTCTTCTATTTTATATTCTTCCTTTTAAGTCTGATCATCCTCATAAGTATTTGTGGAAAATTAGTAGATTAATGGGAGGGTGCTTTCAAATTTTGTATCACATATAATCACTTCTTTTTATGATAAGTTTACATTAAAATTATCAATTTAGATTAAGTAAAAAACCCTTTTATAAGCAATTACTATCAATAAAAATATATGAAATTAAGGAGCCGAGAGAGAGCAAAAGTATTAGAGTTAATTGTCTTCAAGTTGTTCTTTCCTATTGACGTTTACATTACGTTATTTATAGGCTCATTAATTGGTGAATAATGGGGTGGATAGTTAGACGTGAGAGGTAGCTACGACAGCTAATTTGACTAAGCCTCTAACAACTATCTTCCATCGTGGCCGTCCATTTCATCGTGCAGGCTAGATGTTCCATAGCCCCTCGGCTTATGTATGATGTCACGTGCTTCTTCCACATTTTCTTTGCGCGCTCACTTTTCCACCTGGACGACACCTTAGTGATCCCTGTTTAAATGCCATGTTTCACTTAATGGGCCTTATGGGCCGTTGATATGAAATATGTCTTCATAAATCTGTCATCTCAAATCTACCGCAAAGTCACATGAGTGATGACTACAACTTATCATGTACGTGACTCTGTAGTGACTCGTACCATCATTGCATTCCTTGGATATTGAATTGTTTCGTCCTCTGATGTTTACGAGATATGCCCTTTTATTGTCAGCTTCCACCTATCATTCCTCTTAATGATCGTGGTGACGGTTGTTTTTCTGCACTGCTTTGCTTCTTGATGTGACTGCTTCCTTGTTCTTTTGAAGTCTATTTTTCATGTTCGTGCACTATACACGGGAGGCGTCTTTGTCTTCTCTGTTCCTATTGTGCTAACTTGTCATTTTACCGTGTAAGTCTTCTTCTTGTTTTCTTTTATGGAATCCAGTTTTTCTCCTATAAATATAGAAGAATTTAATAGGTCTATTTCTCATTTTCGCAAAGCCTTTCCTCTTTATGTTTCGTATTTTAATTCTAGTGGAGTGCCCCTTGTTGAATTAAATTACAGGACAATGTACACATCATTAGGTTTCCATTTTTCTGTATCTTGTTTGTTCCAAGATTTTTTAATTACCATGAGAATTTTCCTGCCCAGTTCACCCCAATACTTATACAATTATTTTATATTTTGAAGCCCTAAACATACTATATGGCTTAGATTTAGGTTTAAATGAGTTTTGGCTACTCTACTCCATTAGGGCGAAATAAGGGACCTACTTTGCTGCTCCCCGCAACAGCTTATTTGGTGGACCCCTGATTCTTGATCTGTCGAGGGGACAAGTGGAGGGATGTCAGGAATTCTAAGTCCGTGGTAAGTGGAGGGACGATAGCCATTTTAGAATTGACATTAAGTGGAGGTTTCTTGGTAAATGACTCTTTCCTTCTCCATTCTTTTTTTATTTTATTGCTATAGCCATTAGATTCTTTCTTTCTGACTTCTTTTCTTTAGTTTTCAGATGAGAAGACGAGCAAGTTGCCTTTTGACACACCTGACGACATAGCAAAAATCCTTGCCGCTTACATGGTGTCAACTCGAGATTGGAAATGGTTGCTTGATATGGTGCGTGAAATTCCTTTCCATCAGCCCCCTTCTCGCCCTATTACTCTTCCTTTGTCATCACAAGTAACAGACTGCTTTCTTGGTCTAACTCTGAATAGGAGGGAATGAAGGTTGAACTGTAGTTCAATATAGCGACATGAAGCCCATCCAGCTAAGCTTTATTGATCACATTCCGGGAGGAGCATCCGTTCTAGAATATCCATCTTCCCTTTCCTAGGGCTTCGGCTTCATGCGTCTTTTTCCCCCATGATGCCTTCTTCGCTTTCCAATCTTCCTATGATGCTTGTTGTTCTGCAATCTTTTATGATGTTGCAACTGCCTTTTAGGGGTTCCACTTTTGCTGCTCTTGTGCGGTCGTTTGCTCTTCAAATTCACGTAGGCGCTTTTAAAGAGCACCACCATTTTGAATTCTCTTCCCTCGGTTCTGAACCCAGGATACCCTTTGAGGTTGAATTCTTGCAACTCACAAAGTTGTGAGACATCTTCAGTGTCCTGTAGATGCTTATTATTAATATTCTTGATTATTTTTTCTTCACAACTTGTCAGGTGGCTCAATTCCACAATGCTCTTGTTGACAATTACAATAGCGTTTGCGACGCTATGGTCAAGTATGAACATGACATATCTAACTTAAAATGTTAGCTAGCAATGAAATAACAAGAGGTTGGCTACTCTTGAAAGCTTCTAAGCTGACGGTGGAAGAAGTTTGTGCTGAAGCTAACCATTAAGTTCGGGAGGCCATTCGAGCTGTGGTCAAGGACATGCAGGCAGCTCACGCTACTGCTTTTGCTGATGCTTGGAGAAGAAAGAAGCCAAAATTGAGGATTTTAATACTGTAGAGTTCCGGAAACTTAAGAAGGAAGTCTACACAATTGGTTATATTGATGATTTTAATCAAGTTGGTCCTCAATTTCAGTTGGTGGATGTATCTCTCGCACCAAGTGAAGATGAAGTGCATACTTCTACCGTGATCACTGCTGAAGTAGTGACAAACGAAATATTATCTGAGGACACTCAAAAGCTTAACTTTTGGATACCTAGCAACGTAACAAAATTAACAATACAATTTGAACAATTTCAAGAATAAGTATTTTAATTGTTAAAGTTACAAATTAGAAGGTGAATTTAGAAAATGTACTACTCGAACTTATAATTTTTGAAATATGAGTATAAGAATAAGAAATAGAGTTAGAAAATGTGTTGTCAAACTAAATTGATTGATGGATATAAGCTATGGGAAATACATGAGTTTTATTCAATTATGTTGTGAGTTGGACCAAATCAATGATAATGATTATAAATTGGGGCGTTGAAGACCTTGTGAATGAAAAGAAGTAAGCTAATTAAAAGAACGAAATCTTTCTCTCTCTTTTCTCAATTATTAGAAAGTACAGGCATAAAGCAAACGACATCTCGGTAGCCGCAAATAGTTTTCTAGTCGTTGCACTTTTGACTCTAAACTATAGACCGGGATTTATTAATGCCGTGTCCAACTACCCCGACCATTGACTATGAATTTTAGGGTCGTTTCGTTGCCATTATCTCAAAGAACGTGATAAATTTATTATCTAATATTTTTTTATGTTTATTTTAAATATTTTTATTTAATATGATAAATTTATATAATTAATTAAATAATAATCTTATAATATTTTTTTATTAATTCTCCTAAAAATCTACTTTACTAATAATTTTCTAAATTCACTTATTCATCTTACAACAGAATCATACATATTTCAAAATAACTCATTTTCTAAAATCTTCATACAAATCTCACTAGTTGTTTGCGTTCCTCCTACTTGTTTGCATTCCACTTGTTCCAGTCCTGATGGAACCGAACCTGTCTTTATACAGAATTTTGAGATTTTTTTGTCCCTTCCGATAATGTCCTGAAAGACCCGTCTCGCAAACTTGTATCGGGGTCGTCCTTTGAGATTATGCTATGTGCATTAATTGGAATGAATGATATAGAAGATATTCCATATTCTTTTGAAATTAAAAGCTATTTCATTCCCTCAAATAAATAATATTCACAAACAATCAATGTTTTAAAATATTAAAATTATAAAAAATAGAACTATAACGGGATATCATGTGTCGTCTTTTGTCTGGAGAACTAGGCTTGTGGGACAGGAACGAGAAATGGGGTTTTCCTCAATCATTTAATTAATTTATTAGTATGTAGAATAATATACAACATTTCATTATATTAGAATCATGAATAATCATTATAAAAAATTTGTTATCTAATATTTGTTATGTTTATTTTAAGTATTCTCATTTAATATGATAATTTTATTTAAATTGATTAAATATTAATCTCACAATATTTTTCCTACCAATTCTACTCAAAAATCTACTTTACCAAATTATTTTCTCAATTCACTTACTCATCTTACAACACAGCCACACAAATTTCAAAATAACTCATTTTCCCAAATCTCCGTACAAATAACATTACTTGTTTGCATTCCTCCAGTTTCAGTCCTGATGGAATCGAACCTGTCTTTATACAGAATTCTGAGTTTTTTGTCCCTTAAAAAATGTCCTTAAAGGCCCGTCTCGCAAACTTGTATCGAGAGTCGCCCTTTGAGATTATGATATGCACGTTAATTGGAATAAATGATAGCAAAGATCAAGTTTGAAAATTATAAAGATAGATAAACTCTTCATATATGCATAATATAAAATTTAAATGATTAAAATGCATGTTAATAATATCACGTATTTTTTTGAAATTAAAAGTTATTTCCTTCCCTGAAATAAATATTATTCATAAACTATCAATGTTTAAAAATATTTAAGTTATAAAAAATGATACTATAACGGGATTGTTTATCACGTCTCGTCTTCTGTCTGGAGGACTAGGGTCATGCGACAGGATCGTGAAGGGGGGTTTCCTCAATAGTTTAATTAATTTGTAATTGTGTAGAATAAAATATATACAACATTTCATTATATTAGAATCATGAATGATCATTGTAAAAAAATAAAAAATATGACAAAAAAGAATTTAAAAATAATCAATAATTTAATTCTTCTTAGTTACACGTCTACACACTTTATAAAATATCTATTTATTATCAACTCTCCATAAAAATCTTAACTCCATTGTATTTATTAAGTGTATGATCATAGTTGTCAAATCCGTTTTGGGTGTCATTTTATTTTTTTTTAAAAGCAAAACATTTTGGATATTTAGTGTTCTAATATTCCATTTCAGAAAAAATATTTTGGACATATAAAATAATATTATAAAGTTTATTATTAATAATATAAGTAAGAAAAAATGTATCCCTATTCCATTTTGTTCTTGTACCAGAATAAGAATATTTTGCCCGTTCCAATCGGAGAAGAACATAATTGATAACCATAAAATACATATCTACTGAAAAAAAGTATATATAACGGGAAAATGTTATGTGTTATTAAATATTTTATTCTATTAATATGAATGACGGGTATTTATATCAAATTTTTTATATATATAAAAGAGAAAAATTTATATGTTATAATTGATTTCATGATATCGGAGAAAAAATTTAATCAAATACGACATGAATTGTTAAGATTTTCTACTAGTTGCCAGCAGAGCATCTGTATATAATTTTGCTATGTAAATTTTGAACAATTTGTCATTAAATTTATTTGTACGGTGTAAGTAAAAAAATTATTTTACTTTTTGACGTAGTAAGAGAAATTTTTTATTTAATTTTATTGGTGTAGTTAATAAGATAGTTAATTTATTAGTACGTAAAATAAAATATATAAGACATTGTGTATTAAAATCTATAAATAATTATTGACAACCATCTAAAATTGATAAAAAAAAATTATAAATAATCAATAATTTTATTACTCTCATATAATTCATATAACTGTCTCAACTCTTTACCAAAGTTTCCTACATACCAAACAAAGTAATTAAACTTTTCTAGTAATTTTTTCACTTAACCATGTGTTACCAAACGTGGTAATCTTAAAATCTTACATCTAATTTTAACACTTAAACTTATCCAACAATTTAACTTTCTCAACATTTTTACTTAGCATGTATCAAACTGCGCTTAGTTCCGTCACATTCATCATTGATTATGACATCGTTTTGGTAAACAATATGTGTCATTGTTCTTGGCAAATGGAAGTGGACCCTCTGTCATTCAGTCAGATATGAGATCGTACACAAAACTAGTTTATAAAAAATGAAGACAGAAAAAGAGGAAAAACTAGTTTATAAAAAAATTAAGACAGAAAAAAAGGCATAGAGATAAACTATTTATGATTAACAATGGGTCAGAGATGAAATAATCATCCAAGGTTACCATCTTGGATGTGTTATGAATTCCAATAATCTCTCTTTCATAACTGTGCTATGAAGAATGAAGGTACATAACACTTCACTTAACATATATTTATGTACTGGGCCTGATATGATCAACCAGAACGTGAGTAATTTACGTAATTATGGTTCATTTGATAGTCAGGATAGTATTTGATAGTATTGTACTAAATCTATCGAACTGTACTGTACTGGATTAAATAATATTGTTCAGTGTTTAATGATGTATTAGTTAAAAAGTTGCAACACTTATATAATGTTTAGCATATCATAGTATTAGATTGTAAAAATATTTGTCATGATTTGATTCGCAAAAGCCTATTTGAAACTCAACATATTATTTTACATTTTCAACTGTAAAATAAATTATCTAATTCATGCTATAACAATACGTTTGATATAACAATAATTAATATACTAAAAAAAGTTTCATGGAAAATAAATTGATGTAAACATAATTAAAACAATCAATAACATATAGGAAAATAAAAAAAACTAACATATGCAAAATAACACAGCCAAACGAAGACCAACAGTCAAACGAAATTTCTCTTCAGATAAAAATGCAAGAAACCAAATTACAGCGAAGATCACTGTCAAATTAAAAATGCAAAAAACTCAAATAACTTCTGTGATTTCCATTGTTGGGTTGGGAGGATTGGGAAAAACAGAGAAAATTGAAATAGAAAGATAGATAGGGAGAAAAATAGAGAGATGAAAGAGGGAAAGGGTCTTCTTGCAGGAACGAAGCTTCATCGGCGGGAACAAAACTTCACCGTGGGAACGAAGCTTCACCGGCCGGAATGAAACTTCGTGTGGCTGTTGGTCTCCATTAAGGGTGTTCACGGTTCAGTTCGGTCAGTTTTTTGACCAAAAATCGAATTGAACCGAAACTTCAGTTTTGCGATAAAATGAATCGTTCATGTTAAAAGAACCTAACTGAACCGAACCATGAGTTTCGGTTCGATTTGGTATTATTAATTAAAAATAAAATTTTAAATGATATAATTGAAAAAATATATAAAATTAAAGTTTTGTTTCGGTTTGATTCTGTTTTATAAGAAATTATATAAAAAATAAAAATATATAAATATATAAATTTAATGTTTTGGTTCGGTTCGGTTTAGTTCGAAAATCACCAAATTTCCAAATTGAACTGAACCGAAACTTCGGTTATCTCATTTTCCTAAACCGAATCGAACTGAACACATATAAATAATCAACCGAACCGGTCATTTTGATTTGATTCGGTCGGTTCGAGATAATTTTTAACACCCCTAGTCTCCATGAGTTTTCAGCTTTATTTTTCTTAATCTCGTGTAGTCCCCCTAAACGAAGGAGACTAAATTATCTCATGTGGGTGAGACTAAAGAGTCTCACTGTATTAGTTAGTACGGTCTCTATATTTTTGTCTAACGTCTGACAGTATTAAAATAATACTTTCATGTCTTTAGTATTGCTACCAAACAAGCCGAAGTCACGCGATTGGATTGAGAAACCAAATCAAATGGCTAATTTGACTTGTCTGGTAGAAGATGTAAGAGAGTTGTTCTTTTGCAACCACAAAATCACCGATCTGCTAGCAGCTGTTATGCAAAGACTCTACAGTTCGATTCATCTAATGAAGTCTTTAACTTGTGACTAAAATGGAAGCCACGTCATTAGAAAATTCTCTATTTTATTGCATAATTAATCTTTCTGTAATTGAATTATCATATTTGTTTAGAGTGATCTTATATTTAGACTGCAATTCTAATTTACATGTAATCATAGTTTGTAATTCTTTGAGACAATTGAATTACAGCAGAAAATTGAATCAATCCTAATTTACAATGCAATTGCAATTATAATAACAAATCAAATTATTTTTATACCCTTATCTCATATAAAATAAAGCAAAAGCCACATATTTCTCCCAATCTCTCATTTTATTAATTTAATTATAATTAACTTTATAAAAGTTTAGTTCACAGTTATTAATTTATTTAAATATTAATAAAAATAATTAAATTAATGTTCAAATTTTACATTCAAAATATGTTTTCACTAATTTTGTTATTTTATTAATTTAATTAAAAATGATTTTCAAAAAATTTAGTCTACCTTTATTAATTAATTTAAATATTAATAAAAATAATTAAAATTAATGTTAACATTACACGTCAATTTTTTTTACATAATATATAAATAAAAGGGTGTTTAAGTAATTTTTTGTTATTTAAATAAATTTACAACAAAAGCTAACATATATCAAATATAACAATAATAAATTATCAATCATCACCACGCACAACCGAACATGACAATCATATTTTGTAAGTAATTGAATCACCAATAATTGAATTGCGATGGTAATTTTAGATTGTCTGAGTCAAAACCACTCCCCATATATATATGTGTATATATATATATATATCTCCCAAGCTTGTTACAGCTCGACACGGCATTCTTGATTAGTAGTTTGTAACTCTTCTTCTTCATTTTCTCCATCCTAGCTAAGACCAGAAATTGGATGAGAGACAGACTGCATTTGGCTATTGGAGTGCTGGGTATTTTCATTTGCTTTTGTCTTCAAAAAAGAGAGTGCTTACTAATGATATTTGCATGTCTTTTCTTGCAGGGACTGCCTCTTCATTGTTTCTTATAGTGACCTTCACCGGCACTGGCATTCCCTCTTGAGTTTTCCATCATTATCATTTACTTCTTGTTTGCTTCAGCTAAAGGGGAGGCAATTAAGTATGTGTACATGTACAACCATACAAACTTTTCTTTTAAAATTTTATCGGATGTCCCCGAAGGGACAAACTTTTCTTTTAAAATTAACTGAAGTACTTTTTCCTATATATGAAAGTAATTAGCTTTGGCACTTATTAAAATATGGGTGTGCAGATGTAGTTTTGACTCTTCTGACAGTAGCACATGTTATTACCTTGTACAGCATAACTGCAATGATCTCAATTTTTGGTGTGCATATGAGGGACGAGGCCATAAGTTATTATTAAGGGGGCAATTTTTTTTTAAATTCATGTAAAAAATTTGGAATAATAAAATATAAATGTATTTTTACACTTTGTGTTACATTATTATTTTATATAAGGTTATTTCTAGAAAAATAAGTCAAACGGGGACTATAGTATACATTTTGATAATTTTACAAGTTTGAATGAGACGAAAAATATAAAATTTGGTTATTTTATCAAATTGAAAGGGTCAAATAATATGCATATTTGATAGTTTATAATTATGAAAGGGGGCAAATAGGGATATTATTGGTTATTTTTTACATTATAAATAAATTAGTATATACAAAATGAAAAAAAAAAAATNATATATATATATATAGCAATGTAAGGGCCTCTCCACTGGTGGATGTGGTATGCTTATTTTCAATATATATATATATGCAGTGTCCTAATATTATTGGCTGCCAATTAAGCATCATCTCCAACTTTGGCTCTACTTCAAGTATAGGAAGATGGAGTATGTGGAACAAACAAACAAATTTGATCTGGGAAACAATGCTGCAATTTCAAACAACAGCAGCATAACGAACTATGATTACTGATCGCGTTAGAATTCTACAAAACAGCATTACAGTGCTCAACAGTACTATTGTTTTTGTGGGATATAGTGCATGTCATTGTACATGATCCAACTAGTAAGATTACTAGTACTTAGCAATATGGTTTGCTTTATATTGATTGTACTATACATCAGCTTGATAGCTTTTATTCATGTCATTTACAAAGAAAGGTGAATTCAATATAGCTAGTATCGTGAAAATTCATAAGATAAAGTGGACACATGGTTAAGAAAAAAAATTATTAGAAAATCTTATATCTGTAGATGCTTAAAATCTACCATTGAATTGAATTACTACGCGTCACTCAATGAACTCACTAATATGCATATCTCGACACCGGTGTAGTGCCCAACCTAATATACTCCGACGCTCAAGTCAGTAGAATGTCTTTAGTATGATATTATTGAAGATTGAGAGAATATATACTATTTTTGTGAGAAGTCACAATCTATTTACAATGAAGGAAGGAGAACACTTTAGAGAATAATCCCCCAAATCAGGTGCTCTCAGTTGTTATCTCTTTCAGTTGTCATCTTATCACTTTAAATAATTTTGAGATTATCTTGGGGATGTTGAGATCATATGTATGTTACGTCATAGGGGATGAGCCCTCGAACATCATGGTGTCCTCGATCATAAATGAGCCCTCAGAGATCATGGTGTCCTCGGTCATGAATGAGTCCTCGATCATCCTAGTGATCTCGGGCCTCATAAAGTTGGTCCATCACCCAAAGCCTTTAGGTTGGGATTTTATGGTCCACCTATTATGAGATAAGTGTTGGGCCTTGCTTGAAATCTTCATTTGAGGTGGACTCTAGCCCATGTGATTTTTATTCCTCACAGTTTGCCCCCACTTCTCAAGCCTAGAGTGCAGTACTAGAATTAGAAAGTAAGTGTCAGTGGGAGTGATAAGCTTTATCTCAATTTTCAAGCTAACTGGTGCTACTAGTTATGAGTCTTTTATTTGTAGCATACTTTGAGTCGGTAAGTGTAAGCCTTTATATCCGAGCGTCCAGTGCGCTTTAGTGCCAAACTAAGTTGAATGTTGAACGAAACTTGAATTCTTGGACATTGATATGTCAGGTCTGGCCGAGTGCACTCTGCTTTGTGGGACTGGTTGAGCGCTCAGTGCGCTCAGCCTTGGAGGGTCTGCCTGGGCACTTAATGAGCTCGACCTTAATGGGCTTCGCCGAGTGCTAAGCGCTTGACCCCTGCTTGGATTAAGTGGGATTTTGGGAAAAATCCAAATTTCACGCCCATTTGAAATAACCATTTTTTGAGATTTCCCTACAATTTTTCCCTCTCATTTTTTCATCCAAAATTCAAGATTTTCCCTCTCTCTTCTCCAAAATTTCATCTCCCTTCATCTATAAATACCATTCAATCCTTTATCTAAAATCACTCATCTCTTTCATCATTTGTCAATCTCTCTATCCTTTTTGCATTTCATGGTGTTGGAGTTTGCTCATCAATTTTGTGAAGGGTTTCCTTTGACCTACAAGTTTCTCCTTTAACCTTCAAAGTTAGTGCTCTTCCCCTTCCTTGCATCCGTATAACTTTTCTAGACCCTCATTATTTTGTTCATTCTCGGCAAGCTTTTGATAAACAATTTCCTCCTTTGATTAGACCTTAGTGTTATTTTTTTGAAGAATTTGTGTTTCCTACTTACTGAACATGTCCGATCCTAGCATATCCCGAGTGTTTGATAGTGAGAGGGTATTTGATGATGGTGTTGTGCCCCTGGGGATAAATGTGAAAGTCGATCATTTGGTCGCTACTATGGGCGTTGATGAGGACAAGGTCATGGGAGGGCCCGAGAATGAGGAAAGTGAGGCAGAGGGTGAGGCCGAGGGTATGACCGAGGGTAAGGTCAAGGATCCTGAACGTGAGGCTGAGGGTGACACCAAGGATAAAGTCGATGGTACTGAGGTCGAAGGTGACCGATGAGGTCATCTCAATGTGCGGGGCCTTGACTGTCAACTTTCCCTGCCTCTACACTAACTAAGCATCACTTAGAGATGTACCGAGTAGAATATGATTTTCCCATGTCCACAGAAATGAAGCTCCCAAGTGAGTCTAAACGACTCGACTCTTCCCTATCGGATGGTCGTGTATGCTTTTATGAATTCCCCTTCAGGTTTGACCTTAGACTCCCTCTACCAAAATTTATAAGGATGGTGTTGAAATTTTATAACCTCGCTCCTGGTCAGTTGTTACCCAACGCTTGGAGAACCCCTCATTTCTCTTAGTACTGGGACATAAGACCGAAGTCGATGCGAATCTTGAGCTCTTAAGGAGTTTATACTATTTGGTTGAGCATGGGACTATCTGTCAGTATTACTTAATTACTAGATCAAGAACTTTATTACTTGTCGATAAGCCAACTAACAATAAATATTGGAAGGAAAAGTATTTCTTTGTCCGAGGAGAGTGGGAATGACCTTCAGATGAGGCCTCTCCAAAGTTACGAATGTGTGAACTACTTAGGGAATTCTAGGTAGTATAAAACATTTTCTCATTCAAGTTATTGTCTGTTTAATGTATACTGATGCATGTTATCCTTTTTGTGCAGCTCCTAGATCTCAGGGTCTCATTCCTTTCACTAAGTCGACGACTAGAGTGTACAGACGTCTGTGTGGATACCCTGATAGGCATATCCATGAGAATTTGATGGAGAAGAATCTTAAAGCTGTAAGTTCCTGGCACATTACATTCCTTCTATTTTTTAGGTCTGCCATATATTGCTTATATAGGACTGAGCATGAACTAATCATTTTCAACCCATTGACCCCGCTAGAGCGAAATACTGATTCGATGATGTCAACTGCCAAACTTTCTTTCGAAGAGATTAAGAGAAGTGAAAAGGAAACAAGGAAGAAGAAAAAACAGAAGGCTTCTCTCTTTGCCCTCGCATCTAATCACACATTCGTGCTAGTTGTGGCGCCTATGACTGATCCCGCCCTTTCTTAGTGCTCGAATGGATCATTAGCTTATCTTCCAAATGGGGACACCATTACTGCTTCACCTCATCGCCATCGTTGAGATAAGAGGCTTCGGGAGTTGATTGAAGAGATTGAGGAGACCCCTCAATCGGCCTCTCGCTTCTTTTCGTTCCCTGGTGATGCTTCCTTGCAAACTGAAGATGCCAATGCCATCTTAGTAGCTAAGTGGCTCCTAACTCTCCAAGTTCAGATGTTGATGGCCAGCAGGTCTGATGAGGCATTATCTGACGAGACTATTGTCAACTCCCTCCGCGTATGTCTCCTTCTTTTTTACTTGAAATTTACTAAGTTAATAATATACTTATTTGCACTTTATCGATTTCCTCTAAGGGTTTTTAAGCGGTTACAATGGCTGCAAAGAGAGCCAGCTTGTGGAAAATGAAGTATGATTGCCAAACCGAATAGTTGAAGGAGGCAAAGAAGCAGATATCCTCATTTCAGTCATCTTCACAAAGTCTGAAGGAGAGGGCAGTTGTATCCTATGCTAACTTCCGAGCCCTAAATGGGAATATAGGCATGATCATGATGGGCTGAAGTCTCAATATGAAGCATCAGAGGTTGCCCAGCGTAAACTCCAAGAGATGTTGAAGGATGTGGAAGATAAGCTCGCAACCCTGAAGAATGGGCTTGTGTTATCGAAGGAAGAGGTATTGAATACCTATAGTGTTAGATACATAGCTGGTAGGAGGCACGTGAAAAAACAAATCATAGAATGAAAGACTGATTGGATCCCGATGTATTCTTCTTCAGATGAGGAAGATAAGAACGAGACCATTGTGGCTGAGAGCAATACCATTGTGGCTGAGAGCGAAGATGAACCCATAGTTGATGGTGGCCTTGGTTCTGAAGATCCCCTTAGTTTTTCTATCAATCTCGAGGTCTCCATTGAGCTCTCTACAAAAAGGAGGTTGATGATACCCGCTCTTTCATCTAGTTGGCGGATTTTTTATGGTCTTGATATGTGATTCCACACCATTTGAGGCTCTTTTTTGGTCGCATCTAGCCTTTAACTTGTCTTTGTATTTTCTTTACTTTTTGACATAGAGAATGTTGACCAACAACATAACTCATATTTTATTAATTGAAAACAACATTTAATTTTGAACGCACCGTTTTCTTATATGATGTCAGTTACTTGGTGTTATTCCAATCGCGATCCACAAGCTTTGGAGTATGAGTCAAGGTATTTTTTTGGCTCATTGTGAAGGTTGGGTTCATCCCCCTTCGTACCCTTGAAGCTGCATATCAATGTTATGGTATCTCATGGTCTTGATTGAGTTCTTTTCTTAGGCCTTCATAAGGTCTTATTTAAAATTATCCTAAGTGTTGAGAAATCTACATCTAGTTGTGGCTTTAGGTGCTTTTATCCGAGGATTCCATATTATCAAGTGCCACAAAATATTATCGCGATCTTTATATCACTAGTAGGGTCATTTTCTAGATCATCTTTAGTGATAAGGATGCATTATCTGATCGTGGCCTTGGATGAGGTCTCTTTATCTGAGAGTTCTGTGACATCAGGCGCCAAGAAATGTTGTTGTGGTCTTTTTACCCTAGGTAGGGTCTTTTTCTAAATCGTCTTATGTGATAAGGATGTCTCGTTAGGTCGTCTCCTTGGTGAGGTCTTTTTACCCTGCGTAGGGTCAGTTTCCAGATCATCTTATGTGATATAGATGCCTCTTAGCCATGGTCTTAGGCGAGATCTTTCATTTGAGGGTTCAATGTCCTGAGGCGCCATGAAATATTAGCGTGGTCCTTTTGCCCTATGCAGGATCTTTCTTCAATCATCTAAGGGGTCATATGGTACGGGTTAAGTAATAATGCTGAAAAAGTTAAGTTACTAGAAAAGTTTAAGTGGTAAAGTTAGATGACAAGATATTAAGATTATCATGTTTGGTAACATATGATTACGTGAAAAAAGTTATTAGAAAGTATGATTTACTTGTTTGGTATGTAGGATACTTTGGTAAAGTTATGTGAAAAATTTTGATTTATTTGAAAGTAATAAAATTATTATTATTTATAATTTCTTTATTTATCAACTTTTAATTTATTGTCAATAATTATTTATATATTCTAATAAATACTATGCCTTATATATATACATTATTTTACGCACTAATTAATTAACTATTTTATTAATCTATCAATAAAATTAAATCACCTATTTTTCTCTTACTACACCAAAACTAAATTAATTTTTTACTTACACCCTACAAATAAATTTAATGATAAATTTTTCAAAATTACATAGTAAATGTGTATACAGATTTTCTATTATCAACTACTAAAAATCTTAATAATTTATGTCATGTCTGATTAAATTTTCTCTGATATCACAAATTAATTATCATATAATTTTCCTCTTTATATATAAAAATAAATTTAATATAAATAATCGTCATTTATATTAACACATTAAAATATTTAATAATGCATAACAGTTTTTCCTTTACATGAACTTTTCTTCAGTATATATGTATACCATGGTTATTAATATCCTTCCTCTCCGGCAGAAACGGGCAAAAACTTTTAGTTCTGCCATAGGAACAAAATAAAACAAGGATGCAAATTTTTGTTATGTTTTGGTTAAATACAATCTAAAACTGAATATAAATTATTTAGGGCCCCTTAATTCGTGGTTTTGTCTCATAGGTCTAGTCCTCCACATAAAAATGAGACGTATTAAATAATTCAGGTATATTCTTCTTTATAAATTTAGTAATTTTTAAATATTTGATAGTTTATGAATAATATTTATTTTAGGGAAGAAACTAATTTCTAATTTCAAAAAAATATTTGATATTATTAACATGTATTCTAATCATTTAGATTTTATATTATGTATATATGAAAAGTTTATCTATCATTAATTCAAACTTAATATGTTATTTCATTCATTCAAATTAACATTCATATCTTAATCTCACGAGACGAGTTGGCAGATAAGTCGAAAGGGATGAAAAAAATCTCAAAAATCAGTATTTGGACCGTTTTGGTTCCACCTAGATCGAAACGAATAATGATATTTTTATGGAGATTTGGGAAAGTAAAATTTATTTTGAAAAATGTATAGATGTGTTGTAAGATGGGAAAGTAATTTGGTAAAGTGGATTTTTATGTGAAAGTGATAGAGAAAGTAATGTGTGATTATTATTTTACCAAGCTAAATTACTTTACCATGGCAAATGAGAATACTTGTAACAAACATAAAAAAAATATTGGAAAATAAGTTTACCACGTACTTTACCAAGGGAAATACTCAAACCAAATTCCCCCAAAGTGATAAGAGGTCTCATCTCACCATGGCCATGGCTGAGGTCTTCCTTCCGAGGATTATGTGACCTCGGGTGCCCTATACATGATCTTTTTTCTCCCGACCGTCTCGCGTTATAAGGAGGTCTCATCTTAGTCATTGTTTTGGATGAGGTCTTTCATCCCAGGGTTCAATGACCTCGGGAACTATGAAATATTACCGTGGTCTTTTCGCCTTATGGATGAACTTTTCTCCAAATCATCTCAAATGATAAGGAGACCTTGTTAGGTTGTCGTCTTAGTTGAGGTCTTTCGACCTAGAGTTCCATGATCTCGAGTGCCACAAAGTATTACCGTGATCTTTTTCCCTATTAAGGTCTTTCTTCATATCATCTTAAGTGATAAGGAGGCATTATTTGGCCGTGACCTTAGGTGAGGTCATCCATCCGAGGGTTCAATGACCTCGAGTGTGCTTTGAATTTACCTTAGAGCAAGACTTTTCATTTGATAAGTAATCTTAATAATACTCCTTAAAACTTAACTTGCTGTGAACACAACTTATATAAAATAAATTGCTAAAGATAATTAAACTAAAATAAAACATGTAGTAGTTGTAAATCCTTAAGCTTGTCGCGTTCCATCTCTTATTGATCGTTCTCCCTTCTTTGTCTTGGAAAACATATGTCCCTGGTCTGATGATTCTTGCTATGGTGTAAGGATCTTTTCAATTTTGGCCAAGTTTACCCACTCCATGCTCTTGGGTATTCTGATATACTTTTTGGAGCACGTAGTCCCCAACTGTGAATATGCAGATGTTGACACATTTGCTAAAGTATCGAGATGCTTTCTGCGCACACGCCCCAAACTTGATCTGTACCAAATCATTTTTCCCTCTAAGGCATCTAGTGCTTGGGTCATGGCTCCTTCATTGTTGTCAACTTTTGTGAGTTGTGCCCTAGTATTGGGGATCCCAATCTCAACCGGAATGATGACCTCAACTCCGTAGAACAGGGAGAAATGCATCTCTTCTGTGGGAGTCCTCTTCGTGGTCCCATATGCCCATAACACGGCTGAGAGCTCTTTGACCCATTTCCCTTAACTTGGCAGAGCTTCTTCATGAGTGTGTTCAAGATTGTTTTGTTAGAGGTTTTGGCTTGTCCATTTGCCTGCGGGTGCCTAGCTGCTGAAAAATGAAGCTGAATGCCCAACTCCTTGCATCACCCCTTCATGATTCTTCATGAAAATCGTGGTCTGTTGTCTGTGATTATGGCCTTCGGTATCCCGAATCTACACACAATGTTCGTCCAGATGAACCCCTTGACCTCCTTTTCTCTTATGTTAGCAAAAGATACTACTTCTACCCACTTGAAAAATAATTAGTGACCATGAGTAGAAATATTTTATGACTAGGTGCAAGTGGCATCAGGCCCACTATGTCCATCCTCAATTGTATGAATGGACATGGAATGATTATGGGGGTTATTTCTTCAGGTGGTTATTTGGGTATTGGTGCATCGTTTGACATTTATCACATTTAGCTACATACTTCACCGTGTCGATATCCATAATAGGCCAAACATATTCCATCATGCGGTCTTTTCTACTCATTGATCTCCCTCTTGATTGGTTTCCACAATGCCCTTCATGTAATTCGGCCATCACATATTGAGTTTCTGTCGGATGGAGACATCTTAAATATGGTCCAGTCTATGATCTTCTATATAAGACTCCATTCAAGATTGAATACCTTGCAGCCCTAATTATCACGGTCCTAACTTCACCATGGTCTTCTGGAAGTGTTGCCTCTGATATGTAACTAATGAAGGGGTCCATCTAACTAGGCTAGGTCATCTGAGGTACCCTTGGATGAGGGTCCATGTTGTTGACACTTGCCGATGATCGATCTACGACCGGCTCTAGAAGGAACTCGACTAAGATAGTTCTCCTCATATCTGTGTCAATGGCCGAGGCTAAAGTTGCCCAGGTGTTTGCATGGATATTCTCTATTCTAGGTAGCTGCTCTATGTAGTACTCCACAAATCATTTCTTTAATTCCATTATCTTGCTCTGATATGCCTCCATCTTGGTATCCTTAGTCTGAAAAAAATTGTTGACTTGATTAACTATCAGCTGAGAGTCGCCAAACACCCTTAACCGCTCTGCCCCCAAGTCTTTGGCTAGCGTCATTCCCCCAAGTAAAGCTTCATACTCGGCCTGAATCCAAAGCGTACTGCCCTCTCAATTATGGTCTTATTTGGTGACTTAAGTATCAACCCGGCTTCGCATTAGCGTGCGTTTGCTGAACCATCAACATAAAGTTCCCATTCCATGTATAAAGGTTTCTCTCTCGCTTCTTCAGGTGTTTCATCGTCTCCGGTGATTTCTTCTATACAGTCTGACCCATCATCATCTTGGGATGGTGTCATCTCTATCAAAAAGTCAGCAAGTGTTTGAGCCTTGATGATGGTCCAAGGTTCGTATCTAATGTCAAACTCTCCCAACTCTACAGCCCATTTCATCAGTCTTCCAAACATCTCTAATTGTGCAAAATGGATCTGAGCAGATCTGAGGTCCTTACCGTGATGGTAAGACTCTAGAAGTAGTGCCTAAGCTTCCTGTCGAGGTGAATAGCCTTAGGGCTAACTTCTCCATTTAGGAATATCTTTTCTCGATGTCTAGAAGCATCTTACTGACATAATAGACCATCCATTGATCATTTCCTTCCTCCTTGACTAAAACGGAGCTCACCGCATTTGTCGATACAGTGAGAACAAATATAGTATCTCCCATTCTCGTGGCTTCGATAGAAGGAGTGTGGGCATCAAATACTTTTTCAATTCTGAAAATGTCTCCTCTCACTTCTCATCCCAACCAAAGTTCTTGATATTCCTCATGATGTTGAAGAAAGAAAGACACTTGCCTGAGGACCTTGATATAAACCTACCAGGGGTGCCAACCTGCCATTCAATTTTTGCACCTTTTTGATCGACTTGGGAGTGACCGTCTCTAGTATTGCACTGATCTCATTAGGAATTGCCTCTGTCCCATGAAGTGTGACAAGATGCCCCAAAAATATTCCTCATGACAAACCAAAAGGGCATTTTGAAGGGTTAAGTTTCATACCATATTTATTAAGTACCTCAAACGTCTGCCTTAAGTCTGATATGTGGTCTTGCATGTGGACATACTTTACCATCATATCATTAATATATACTTCCATCGTCTTCCCTAGGTACACTTGGAACATCTTGTTAACTAAATGTCAATAGATGGCTCTCGCATTCTTCAGTCTAAATGGCTTAATTCTATAGCAATGAGTCCTCATCTCAATCATAAAGGATGTATTTTCCTAATCTAAGGGGTGCATGAGTATCTGATTGTATCCGGAGAAATCATCCATGAGATTAAGCATCTCGTGCCCTACTGTTGCATCCACCAGCTGATCAATTTTCATAAGAGGGAAGTTGTCTTTCGGGCATGCTTTGTTTAGGTTAGTGAAGTCTATACAGATCCTCAACTTTCCATTCTCCTTCTTGACCACCACCACATGAGTCAGCCAATCAGGGTAGTGTACCTCTTTGATAAATCCCGTATCCAAAAGCATATGCACTTCCTCATTGATGACCTTATTTCTATCGGAGGTGAACTTTTTCTCCTATTTTTTCTGACTGGCTTATAAGTTGGGTCCAACTCCAACTTATGCGAGCTTACAAATGGGTTAATTCCGGGCATGTCTATAATATTCCAAGCAAAAGTCTTCCTATTTCCTCTCAGAAAAGAGATAAGTTCACTTCTCATCAGATCTCTCAGGTCCGAGCCTATACTTACAACCCTCTTGGGTTTTGACGGATGAATCGAGAACTCCACCATATCTTCAATGGGTGGTGCATTTGAGGTCTGACCCCGTCCCTTTAGTTTTTGTTGTTTTGAATTCTTCTTAAAGATGGTGAGGTAACAGCTTCTAGACGCTGCTGTGTCCCCGCGTATTTCCATTACTCCTTCTGGAGTTGGGAATTTGATCTTCTGATGGAAGTACGAGGGGATTGCCTTCATCGCGTGTACACATGGTTTTCCTACAATCACTTTGTAGGCGTCTTCATCAACAACTAGGAACTATGTCATCAAATTGATGATATTTTCTTTCACAAGAAGGAACATGCTCCTAATTGCTCTAGTGATTGAACCATTAAATCTGACAAGCTCCAGACACATCTGGTCACCTGCGACTCATCTATCCTCATCTGCTTCAGGGCTGAAAGGAAGACTATTCAGTCGAGCTCCTAGGGTCCACTAGTATCCGCTTGACTAAATAAATTGCCACGTCTAAGGAGATCACCAGTGCATCATCATGGTGGAAATGTACTCCAACCACATCCACGTCTGTAAACTCAATCTTCTGGTTATGCTCATCCTTTTTCACCAATGTGAATATTGGCAGATGGGAAGCTCTCAGTTGCCCTTTTCTTGCTGAGGTACTTGCTCATCCATTTGATTTTCCTCCATGGATCACGTGCATGACCCGTCTCTCAAGATTTTCTTCTCGGGGTTTATCCCTACCTCTCCCCCTGGATTTTAAGCTTCCAACAATCATCTATGTTATGCTCGTAATCCCTATGAAAATCATAGTATTGATTCTGATTCTTTCTCCTTTCCATTTTTATCTTCAACACTGGAGGTTGAGAAATAGGTTCTTGCCGTCGATTTGGTAAACAAGCTCTTTCAGACTCATCGTCAGTGAGATATGGTTAAATTATGGGATGACTCTTGGTTCCAACCTATCTGCGACACTGACCCTTTCTTGTGACCACTTTCTCTCACTTCTTATGTCTAATATTTCCCTTCGATCTCTATCGTCTCTTCTGGCGTGATGTGGGCTATCCCTAGTAATCTTCTTGCCTTTCTTCTTCGCCATCTCTTCATCCAACAAGATGAGTTTGTTAGCCTTGTTAAGACATTCTTATAGGGTCTTGGGTCTTTTTTGGTATAGGTATTTGAACAAGTATGTGCCTTCCATTAGATCATTTCTAAAAGTGACACGGCTACGGCATCATTGCATCTGATTATTCTAATCTCCTCGTTGTTGAACCTCTGGATGTATTTCGTCAGGGGCTCATCCTTCTTTTGGACTACTGGTAAAGACGTCGTGTTCCTCGTTAATCATTCTTTTTCTACTCTCAAATTATTTTGTGAAGAGTGTCTCCAGGTGAGGAAATGAATATATGGATCGGGGTTCTAGGTTCCCGAACCATGTGATGGTGGCTCTTTTTAGGCTTGAAGCAAACTGTAGACATAACATGCCCTTTAGCTTGTCCTCCGGAATGCATGCTCTTGACATCACCTAATTGTAGATCAAAACATGGTCAGTAGGATCAAAGGTACCGTCATACATTTCAAAATTCAAAGTGGTGCTCCACATTCTCCAACAAGAGAATGATGGTCAGATCAGTACCATTAAATAGTTGTTGACCCGCCAAATTTGCTACTGGAGCTAAGTGAATCCGGATCTGTCCTCCCGTTGCTTATATTGGATTTCTAGGGAGATTTCCCATAGATATATCTTCATGGTGGTCGTTTTGTCCTGAATTTGCTCTTGTGTACACTATCACGATAGCAAATTCGATTTTCTTTTATTATTGAACTTCAAGGAAGATCTTCATTCCCCACAAATAATGCCAAACTATAGGTGCTTAAAATCTACCGTCGAATAGAATTACCACGCGTCACTCGATGAACTCACTAATATGTAAAACAACGAATCGACGAAGGATTATCACGACACTGGAATGGTGCCCAGCTCAATACACTCTGACGTTCATGTCAGTGAAATGCTTTTATTATGGTATTATCGAAGATTGAGAGAATGCATACCGTTTTTTAGAAGGGTCACCATCTATTTATAATGAATGAAAAAGAACACTTTAGAGAATAATCCCCTAAATCAGGTGCTCTCAGTTGTTATCTCTTTAGGTTGTTATCTCTTTCAGTTGTTATCTCTTCAGTTGTTATCTTATCACCTCATACAACTTTAAGATTATCTTGGGGATGTTGAGATCGTTATGTTACGTCAGAGGGGATGAGCTCTCGAACATCATGGTGTCATCGGTCATGGATGAGCCCTCGCATATCATGGCCTCCTTTGTCATGAATGAGCCCTCGGTCCTCCTAGTGACCTCGGGCCTCATAAAGTTCATCCATCGCCCAAAGCCTTTGGGCTGGGATTTTATTGTCCACCCATTATTAGATAACTGTCGGGCCTTGCCTGAAATCTTCATTTAAGGTGAACTCTAGTCCATGTGTTTTCTATTCCCCACATTATGTATATTATATATATATATATTTATACTTTTCCTGTAGTCGCAATTTAATATAACATAGATTTTTATTTTTGTTCATCTAATTCATATATACTCTAATTTAACAATAATTTGTTTGTATACCTATAAAACTAAGTATTTATACTATTATATTATTAAAAATGTGAAGAGTCATATAAATGAATTTAGAAAGTCTTTATAAAATAAAAAGAGTGTTAGTTGATACGAATAAATTATTTTATATTTGCACTCATTTTTTAAATTGATTATAAAACAAAACTCACAAAACATAAGAAATACTAAAGTGTTTATATATGCATTCTCGAACTTGAAAATTCTTATCAGATCATTTATTATTTTTAAGTGATGCACGACTTATTCATATATTTTTTTATCTACAATAGTTTAATTGTATATATGATAAAATTACATTTCACCAAAAATATTTATTTCAACAGTAATAATTTTTTTGTAGATAATTATAATAATGCATCATCATCAGTGTATGTCCCGAGAACTTCCCAACTCCTTAAACTCTCATCTCTTCATTCTCCTCATCCTTTCATATACCTTCTTATAAGCCTATAAATAAATGTTGTAAACCATGAAAATATACAATTGAAATTAGCAAATCAAAGTCTCTCTTGTCTCTAATTGTTCTATTATACTAGTTAAATACTTGTGTTTCGCACGGAATTAAATAAAATTATTATGTACATGGTTGTTTACGTATATTTACTTAAAACAATATATATTATAAGATACAATCACCTTAAAAAATAAAACATACAATCAATTATTCATTGTTTATAATCATTCTTCTCCTATAAGATACAATCACCTTAAAAAATGAAACATACAATCAACTATTCATTGTTTATAATCATTCTTCTCCTAAGAATACCGAAAGTAGTAAACATGCAAATGATATTAGAAAATGTATTATACAACAAAATGAAAGGAACTATTAAAAAACAAACATACAAATGATTAAATCTTGAATAAAGAGAAATTTGGATCTTCCATGAACTACATATAAAATCAAAGTGGTGAAATTGTTAGTTAAATTCAATAAGAAAGTATCAAATAAAAAACAGGATAACAAAGCAAAAAATAATCTAAATTGATTTACTAAATCAAGTTTCTAGAGGCAAGGATGAGAGATCGTCTAAAAATACTTACTCAAAGAAGTCGAACGAATATAAAGAAGTTTGATGTAATAACGAATAAAATCCAGCATATTTATATTGTTTATCAATTGATGGCTATTCTTAGTTATTAGGTATAGTAATGAATGACTTCTCATTTTCGGTCTGTTTTTCATGTATAGAGATCCCACTAAATGATGAATGGATGTAGTTTTGTATTTTTACTTGAGAGAGATTAATTAGAGAAATGATGGTGTTGAGAGATGAAGGCAAATTTGAAAGGAAAAATGAGGAAAGAGAAAGCCAATTTAATTAGACCTTAACTCGGTAGAACCTAAAGGTTTCTGTTAGGAAAGTGAGGAAATAGAGAGTGATGTTAAAATACCAATTGTCGAAAGACTATTAAAAAGGAAGAAGGGAAAATCAACAGCCAGATTTTTTCCACATAAATTGTTAATTAAATTAAGAATCTTAGCTATTTTTAGGTAACCATTTTAACAATATCTTTGTTTAAATATTATATAAGTCAGTTACATTCACTTAATAATAATTTTTGCAGCTCATTTTTTTCTTGCTAAACACAATATCAATTTATTTGAACTCTAATCTCGTTGGAAAACAATTGTAATATATATATAGAGAGAGAGAGAGAGGTATATAGATGTATATAATATATAAATGTTCTTATACATTGGATTTTATGACATCACAATACAAAAATTCTTTAGATTTCATAGTATATCTCATGTATAGTATGTTATGTATTAATATAAAGAGTAAATCAAAATTACTTGTAATTGTTTCATATGTATATGAATCTCATGAGTTGTAATAGATTAAATTACATTAATATCATTGACCATTACATAAATATATTGATTAAATTGTATTTTTGTTAATAATTAAATAATTAATTTTGAAAATAAGTAATCGACTAATTAGTTATGAGGTGTTTCTATTGTGATGTGTATATAATATATGAATACGTGTACACTATTAAAAAACCATTTATTATAATTAATTAGTAATTATGTACATTTATTTATATATAATATATTAATTGGCATAAGTTAACCAATCTCAACTGGCGCAATGGAATTAAAAATAGTGACATGGCTCAATAGGAGTTAAAGAGCAATGACACATGACACCATAAGAGACTTCCATACTCAAGTTTATATATATAACATTGTCTTTATTTTTCTTTATTTTTCTAACATGTTATCAACATGAGTCTCGAATTTTTGTCGAATCAACTTCTTAGATGCAAGGCTCACGTTCGAAGTTTTATTGTCATGTCGATCAAACTACAAGGCTCAAATTCGAAGTCGAGACTTTCATTTCTAGAACCTTAGTGTTGTGTTGATCGATCTTCAAAGAAACAAATATCAAATTTTGGTAAGTAAAAAGACTACGAGGCTCGACTTGTGTCTTCTAAAATCTAGAATAATAAATATTGTGCTTTCTTTATGTTTGATCGATCATGTCATATTTAATACGTGAAAACTATTATGATATTTGATAAAAAGTTATTTTTATCATTAAATACTTTTATATAATCGATTGTGGTTATGTTATATTTATGGAATTTTAGATCAATTTATGTATAGTACTTTTGTGAATTGAATTTACTACATATACTTATATATGTTAACATTATAATGGTTAAATTTCATGAACTTTGGACATTAGTGGAATTTATAATTAATTTTTCATTTATAGCCGCAATGTGTTGTTATTCCACATGTTATCAACTTTGAGAGATTATAACTTATTCGATAGATCAACTTCAAACATGACGGTATGTACTTAACATTTGGATAAACTTTCTACATTTCCATAACGAATTCAAGATGATATATATGGGCTCATTCACCCACTATGTAGACCACTAAGATATTTTATGGTATTAATTAATGCGTCTACAAGTTGGTCACATCATGTGTGTTTATTATTATCACACAGCCTAACGTGAGATTACTTGCTCGAGCACAATATACCATATGAATGAGCAAATGATCATTGGAAGGATCTAGAGGTCATTGCTCATTCTTATTTATTTGGAACTGATATCAGTAGTCAACTCATCATACTATATATAAAAGCAAAAATATTGAGGAAAATATTTTTGGACAAACTTATCCTCATTATTTCTTAAAATCATCAAATTATCCTTTAATTTAAAATTAAATGCCACCACAGAATAATGAACATAATTAATTAAATAATTAATAAACTCTTTAAGTTACACACTTAATGATTATTTATAAAATATATTTATAATAGTTACTATGATTTATTATAATAATATAATTTATAGTTTGATTTAACATATATTAGATGAAATTAACACTATTTTAAACAACTTGGATATAAATCATATTTATAATGGTTATTATGATATGGTGTAACAATACAATTTTTAGTCTGATTTGACATATATTAGATGACATTAACAATATATTTTAAACAAATTTGATATACGAAACAAATAATTGACAGTTAAAATATGAATAACATATGAACATATGAACATGATGAGATTATTACATCTAATTCTAATTAGGAGAGAGAATATTACATTATTAAGCATAGTATTTTTTATAAAAACTATTGTGACACATATATCATCAACTTAACATACTTTATATTTTTACTAACAAGCACGATTATCAAAAGACACATAATATTCGAAAAAAATATTTAGAGATTAATTAATAAGTGAAATGAATTTATATTTTTAGAGACCTTAAAAATGGTTTACTATCTTAAATTTTAACATTGTAAAACTTAATAAATAATATGATTCAATTTTCATTCAAATACCTATAAAAACGTCATCTATTTTTTAATTTTGACCATTTCACTTTTTATTTTTAGATGATAAAATATGATAAAATGAATGATTATGTTATGTTATTATTTTATTTTTTGAATTAGCGTGATAATGAAAACATTATATATGAATAAAGATAAATAAGTTGATATATATTAATAATATGTTAAAATTTTACACGTATCAAAAATATTAATATTTCCAAAGTGCGGGAATTCCCCAGACTCAGATTTATGTGACATCTTGGCATCGAAGTTTGTTTCCTTTTATCTTGCAAGTTTACTCGGCCACGTGTTACGTCTCAAAGTCCAACTTCAAACCTCAACTCCATGCATCAACCCACGTACCCTTTCAATCTCTCTCTCTAGATCTCTCTCTCTCTCGACTACCTCTTCAATTCCAACAACCTCAAACTTACTGTTTACACTCTTGCGCCGAACACCTCCACTGTTGCTTCCACAGATTCTACACTATGGTAAAACTAGCTTCGTCAAGAGAGGCAAGACTGTACGGTCCTTGGCTAACGAGGAACAGGGGAGAGTACATAAATGCAGGGCTCTATCTGTTCGCGACAGCTCTGCTTCTCGGTGGGTTTGTGGCACAGCTTTCAATGGAGCCTAAATCTGGTCTGGTTCTCTTGCTTGTAGCCTTTTTCCTCATGATGGTGGTTAATTTGCACGATCTTGTTGCTCATCTTGCCGGAATCTATTACTGTTTGTCGTTGATCGGGTATGACATACAGATTGCACTTGTTGAATTTGCTGTTCCTCTGGTTCAGGCTTTGGGTTCTCTGCTTTTAGTCCTTGCTACTCTGTTTCTTTTTCTTCAGGTACTACTATTATTTGTCTACTGTTCGGTTTTACTTTGTCTGATTCAATTCTGTGTCGTCAGTGAAATGGTATATTAGATTTGTACAATATTTTACAGCAAATTCATTTATATATACGTGCGTTTGCAGTGTTAGAGAGAACAAATCTTATGAGTTTTTTACAATTGCCCTCAAGACAATGAACATGACTCATTGAATTTCAATGATAGAATGAAGTAAACCAGTTCATTGGATTCATATACGTGTTGAACAATCATATTAAGCCATATCAAATCATAAATTGATAGTTCGTATTGAGATAGTTTAATCATAGTTTGGATAGAAGCGTCAAAAAATTATTTTCCTTTCATGTGACTCTTAATATTTTATATTATAGAATCTTAATATTTTATGCTATAGAATATGGATGAGTGATGTTGGAGTTTGTAACAAAGAAAAAAACATTCCGATCGAAATACAAAATGGTTTGGCTGATTACCTATCTTGCTGAAAATTTTTCAATGGCCTTAGAGTACTGGAAATTAAGTATTTCTCAAGTTCATTTATTGTCATATGTGTTAAAATATAATATTTTCTTCATATTTTAAGGAGAGAAAATGAATGTACTCTAAAAAATTTAAAAAGATATACACGTGTCATCAAATTTAATTTTCTATCTAACAAATGCAATGTTTTTAACTTGAAAAAGATGTTTCATTGTTTCTCTACAAACCTTAAAACTCGAATTAAAACTTTTAACATAAACTTTTAAAAAGAAGTGTCGATCCTCTCAAATTAAAACTTTTTGTTACTACAAACTTTTAACATAACACTTATATTTATAACAGAACTCTCCTAATCCTAGATTTTCTAAACTCATTCATCTCCCGAAAGATACCTATAATCTCCTTAATCTAATGTCTCATATGGGTATTGGCTGGTGTTACAAATAGTTGCAATTCATTAATGGCAATATATGTGAATGCAGGCAGAAAAGGGATATGGTTACTATAAACTGGAAAGGCATGCTTTGAATATGCTTATAGCTGGTTCAGGTTTATGGGTGCTTGGATCAATTCACAACTCCTTCCAAATCTATGAGACATCTGATGCACAATTTCAAATCTTGCAACATTGCGTTCACACCCCATTTTTTATTGGAAGCTTGTTGATCTTCATCGGATCCGTTCTCAACAGCTATGAGCAAGCCGGACTGGCTCTTCACGGCCTCCAACTATTGGTAAGATGCGAAAAAAATATGAACATTCACGTGTCCATCTTATTTTGATATTAAAATCAGGTATTTTTGAAGAAAATATTTAAATCTAAGTGATTACACGATTATCATACGTTTTTTAGCATTAAGCTAAGGTTCGATCTAACAGAATAAGTGTTTTTGCATATTTATCAAAGTCATGTCCAAATTAATGTTGAGTACATGCGCAGCCTTTTCACCTATTTGATATATGGATTTGAAAAGTTATTTACAACTAATCACAGTTTGTTTATGCAGGGTATGACTTGGATCTGGTTAGGAATATGTGGAAGCCTATTTATGTCAATAGGAGGTTTCGCAAATATAGTTAAAGTGTTCAGGATGCAGCAAATTGACTTACATCGGCTTGAGAAACTTCGAGGTGGAGCAGAAGAACTACTAGTTCAAGAGCGAGAAGGTCGTGTTCCGCTCATTCTAGAGGATCAGAGGAGGAGAAGAAGGGAAGCCAATGAAGGGAGAAATATAGCAGTTCCAACTCCTTATAGAGATGTCCTTGTTGGTCAATCCTGAAGTAGTGGTACTCAACTTTCACCTCTTAATGCCCTTATTCTTTGTTTCCATTTAACTTATGTCACTTCGTACTTTTAAGGCACACTGCAAAATTATGATTATGTATGCGCTGGACATGTTATTGACAGTTTTTCTGTCATTGTTATTCAATATATTAGGTGATTTTTTAAATTACATTTTTAAATACTAATTCATAAAATAACAGATTTTTTAAAATGATACAGAAAAATGATACATTTTTGGGACGTAGGTGAAATGGTTTGTTAAAAATCTGATATAACACGTAACAATTTTGTTGTGGTGAAAAAATATTGATGGTGAAAGAATTGGACCTCCTGTGTTGTGTGTGTTGTGAAAACACGAAATACAAAGCAATTCGTGTTTTCAAAACATGGGATCCAAACAGAGTAGTTGTTGAGGCATGGTTCTAAATGTCGGGTTTTTTTTATCCCACATCGGCTATTTAGTAGTCATGTTCTCTTAATTTCTCATATAAATAGGATATCTCTCTTTCTTTCATATTGTATCAAATCATATCAGGAATATATATTTATGTGGGGCGTACGAAAATTCTAAGGTTGTATTTTAGTTCAATTGGATTTGTAGGATTTGGGTTGGAGAATGTTTTTTGCGTTCTTTTGTACTCTCTTTGTTGATTAGTGGAATTCTCCTTATCTTCGTCCGTGGATGTAATCCTCACATAAGGTATTTGTTTTGCATTTTATTATTTATCTTTGTTTATATTTCGCACATTTCTAAATTTTATGGGGTTATGGTCATAAGAAGTGGAATAAAAAGCTATAGTTTTGTTTAAGTTTTGTTAGTAGTAGCAAAATATGATACCAAAAAAATTGATGGGAAGAATGACTCCAGTCTTTGACGGTTGAAGAAGTGAGCCTCATTAGTTTACAAGGCTTGCTTAAGGCACTGAAGGACAAAGACGTTTTACTGAAGAAATTCACCGATGAATAAATGATGATCTCATAAAAGTGGACACTTGGTACAATTGTTTCATGTATTTTGATGATTTGTCATCATCGAAATTCACTTTAGATGCAACAAGGACAACATTGTTGAACCCCGATCGACCGGTTATGACATGATCCATTTTGCCATGAATTGTCCTGACCTGACGCAGAACCCAAATCGAACTAGCATGGCCCCAACAGAACCGACAAACCAGTCTAGTTTCAACCGGTCCAGTCTGACTCCTTTGACATGATTATATCCTGTTGACTTTTAAACCCAAATTTTTTTTTCCTAACCTTCGATTCAGCCCTAATAACTTTTATAATTAAATTTGCATATATCTAATTTTATAGCATATTAAAGATTATTGAATAGTCTAGTGATTCTTATTCATTGAATTTCAGGTTATATTTGTTTAGTTCCTTTGGTCAAGGTGAGTGTTCTCAAATAGTGATGTGACTCTGATGTTATAACTGTAATATGTATTTATGTACAATGTTGTTGAGTTGTGTTTTCTATAACGTCTATATTTTTTAACACGTTTATAGCTATTTCTTCATATCCCTCATATTGTTATTATGTGTACCATGTGATGTCTATTTGAGTATTGACCGATTATATGTCACCATATACCATTAAGTTGTCCATGTCTGGTTATGTTATACATATTAGTATATATTATATATTTACCTGTGAGTGATATGATCAATTAAGTCAAGTGGTTGTTACGCGATATATGAACTTAAGCACGTCATGTGAAGAAGAAATTAGTTTGTTCACGTATGTTATGTTCAGTTATATGAATCAGGTATCATTTGTTTATGTTTTCGTCACATATTGGGTGCCATCCGTATATATGTTTTTTTCGTCACCTATGAGTGTCATCTGATTCTATCATCCAGTGTGTACCATATGTTTCATCACCCAATTAGTCATGTTATGTTTCAGTACAGGTGTGAACAGTTTTAGTTAGGTTGTTAACTAGGGAATATGACAAGAGAAGATATGATTAAGCATGTTATATGATTATGTATGTGACACGTGTTGACTTCAGGCTATGCTAAGCTAAGATACGATCAAGTATATTACTTTATTTCATTTTAGATATATGTCAAGTTATGTTATGATTGTATTTATGACATGTGGATGCATGATATTATGTGAGCTTACTTATTTAATACTCCCAGTACTCACTCCCCCACAATTGTTTATGATACAGGTGGTAATAGCAAGCAACATAAATGAGAGACTATCATAGCCAATTGATTCAGTTAAAGGATTTAGAAATTTCAGTTTATGAACATCTATAGTATTTTGGATAAGGATTTTTGTGAAAGTCGGTTGTTTAATTACTTATCATTCATATGCCTTTCTATGAACGAGGGTTTGTTAAGCTCTTCACAAATTAGGGATTCTACACGTTGACTATATGTCAAAGAATAATATAGTTTTGATTGTACTTTTTTAATTAAGCATTTATGTTTGTTTTATCGATTGTGCTACTTCACGATAAGGATTTTCGATTGAGGTAAACTTAAGGTTTTCAATTTTGGAATTTTCTAAAATCATTGATGTATCTTAGTGAGTATTATAAAATAAGATTATATATGACAGAACCAATGTGAATTAATATCTTTATTAACTTGTTGTTTATCATAAAAATTTAATACACATTAGTCTGATGATCATATATAGATCAGTCTGAATCATTAGTATTCATGAACTCCTATACATGTCTACTGGATCTTTTGATTCACTCGTTAAAGTTTGTAAAACGAGCTCGTGACTTTTGTTTTGAAGATTCAGTGATATGGATGGCTAGAAACATGATCTTATAAGATTTGAAATCCAATCTTTCCTAACAGATCGTACAATAGTTTCGTTAAGTGATAATTCTAGAACTGAATGATTATTAAACTCATATTTATAATATGATTATAAATTAGTCACTCACTAGTGAATTAATGGTATTTAAGGCTCAAGATATAATTAGAAGAGTAAAATGATAATTTTGACAAGCTCTAATTTACGAACCAACAATTGGAAGATATAATTACATGAAATGATTATATCAATTACGGGTGTATGCGGTTTGGTTCGGTTCGGTTTAAGGGATTATATCAAACCGAACCGCAATTGCGGTTTTTAAATTATCAAAACTGAACTGCAACGAACAATATATGTAAACCGAACTGAACCGATCTGCGAAAAAACAAAGGAAACTGAAATGAACCAGACCGAACCGGCAGATTAACAGAAACTTACAGGAAAACTCCAGAACATCTAAATCTCAGAAAAACAAAGATGAAGGAGTCTTTAATCCTATACATCCAGATCAAATATTACAGAGAAAATCTAGAAAATTAAAGCCCTAAAATAAGCGATAAAACTTTCTAAAAAATAGAATACATAACAAGTAATTTGAAAAAGAAAAAGAAAAATCTCTCATTCCACCAGATCTGGATGAGATGAACACAAATTCTCTGGTGTGGGTTCGGCTCAAATCTAAAAGAGGTTAACACAAAATCTCCATAATCTTTGTTGGTTGTGTAGTGTTGGCCGCCGCTGGCAACAAAAGTTTAAACTTAAGAGAGAAAATGGAGTATATACAATAGAGAGACGATGGACAGAGAAAAACGAGATGGAGAGAGATCGATGGAGACTTAAGGGAAGAGAGATAAAAGATGAGGGTCTGAGTCTAAAAAAAAGACTGCGAATATTTAGAAAGCTAGAGCTATTTAAACTTAAAAGTCTAGGATTTTTAAAGGTTGAAGGGTTAAAAAATAAAAAATAATGGGAAAATGTTGGGGATGGGATCGAACTCATACGCTGCCACATGTAACAAGACTTATCTAACAAAGCACCTACCACTAATTTAATCACTAATTTAGTAGTTATTTGTACCTTTTTAAATATATATCGGTGTGGTTCGGTTTCTAGCGGTTTGAATCTCTTCAAACCGCAAACCGAACCGTAAATTTTAGTTTTGAATAATATGATAACCGACCGAACCGATGCGGTTCGGTTCGATTCGGTTAGTTTTTGGTTTTGCTTACACCCTGAATATCAATTGACTACACAAGAATACTTTATAAATACATTCTATAAACTCTAAAAGTGTACTTCTATATTTATAGTAGAACAATATGTAATTAATAAATAAGATTATTTAATTAAAGAGTTTAATTAATAATCTGGTTTATTGGAGCTTAGGATTATAGATCCATAGTCCTCAAGTCACATCTGTACTAAACAGTCTAGGGTGTGAATATTTCAGGACATGAGAAAAAGACTAACTTACAAAAATAATTATATTTCTGAGCAAGTACATAATTATGAGATAATTATGTGTGATTAATTAATTAAGAATTAATTCATTAAATTATTTATATTAATTTTCAGAAATTATATATAAATAATTATATCGATTAATTTTCTAATTATCGATAAATGAAACAATATATCTAATTTGTGAAATTGATAATGTTAAATTATTATTAGATAATATTCAAATTTTAAATCAACTAAATCTGTTATGAACTAATAGATAAGCTAGTTGATAGGGATGATTAGATAAATTAATTTTGAATTAACTGATATCTAGATATTTATCTGATTCAAATAATTAATTAATTTACTAAAATTGCCATGTGGCATGTTGGACTGTCAAATGCCAATCACTGATTGAAAATCAGAAATTCACATGGATTACTATAGTGCCATGCGGCTCTACAGTTAGGCGTGTAATATTGTAGTGCCGTGAGGCACTGTGATACCTCACGGAACACTACAGTGTCGTGTGGTACTGCAGTTATGCACATTTGTAGTGTGTCCCACTGTAATGGCAATTTTATGATTACTTATTATTTTGTGTATATTCATAAAAAGCTAGAGTGCCTAGAAAATATATATAAATATTATTCTATTGGCCTCAGTGCTGAACTTTTGTGTGCTAACGGCACAGTTGCTTTCATGGTGAAACTCTCTGAGATTAAAAAGTTAATCAAAAAGCTCTATGAGAATAATCATTGTATTCTCTCAAAGATTAGTTTCACAAAATTATTTATTCTCCGAAAATCTGATATCATGTGTTGAGTACATCTATAGACAGAAATTGTTATTGCTATATTCTACGTGCTCACACACATCCTAGCGTGTTTGAAGATTGACTTGAAAGATTTTGGTGTGGATCTTGAAGTTCGTTCATCGTGGGAACGGAAGATCATTAGTTTGTGAGGATGTTTGATTAGACTACAAGAGGTATATATTCTATAACCATGTATGTCTTCAATTTAATATATAATATATAATAAATCCGATTGAAAAGAGTTTTCAATTAAAGTTTTTATTTTGGAAACCATTGCATCGCGTTTATTTTCTTTTATCGAAAAAGTTTTGTTTTCTATAAATTTGAAAAGGCACGCGCTTCCGCCGCTCGAGTGCCGCTAGCATTCATTATATATTTGTACATTAAATATTGTGTGGGTGTCCTTGCATTGTTCATAGTATATTTTGATATATATGAATGAATGTATGGTTTGTTTATTTGAATGTATGGTTAATGATAGATCGTTAATTGTATGGTGACTATGCGGTTAGGCTTTGTTCTTTATTTTTCCTTAGATCCTGTATAACCGTTTTGGGGCATAGTAATTTTTGTAATTATATTTTGAATATTATTATAAAATTCTTATCGTGAGAAGATGAAGAACGAACGAGACGAAGAGGAGGAAAAAAATTAAAATTCCTAGGGAATTTCGACGCCAGCACCGAAACAAATTAGAATTCCTAGGGAATTTTGATGCCACTGGAAAATTGGCGTCTGTGACGCCACCGACAGTGTTTCCGGTGGTGGCACCGTCGTGAAAGTCACCGGCGGTGGTTGGTGATGGCCGATGATGGTGCTCGACGGTGGCCAGTGATGGTGGTCGGCGGTGGTCGACGATGGTGGGAGAGCCCTATCGTCGGTGGTAATTGTTGTCACTGTCAGGAAAGTTTCACATAAACCCTGATACCGTGTTACCCTATCCCTGTAGTGTTTTATGAAAACCCAAACTCTATCTTTTATCTTTTGAATTTTAAAACTAACTTTTAATTTTTATTATATAAATATTAAAAATCAATTAATTAAGTGGGTTTGACCCAAGTTTGATAAGTCATTAAAGTATTTTTTGACCTATCAAATTCAATATTTTTAGAAGGATAATATAGAGATTATTTAATTAAGAAAACTAGTTTATTCTAATTAAAAGGGTTTTGTTCAATGCTTGAAGATTATGAAGATGAACCTCTAGTGGAAAATGAGCTATTTTGGAAATATGTACTCATGAAGTTCTCTTTGTAATTTTATTTCTAACTTTTAGTGGTTTTAATTTAGAAAAATCATATAGTCACCCGGTTTATCATTAGTTTATTTAATTGTTAACTAAATGTTTATTGATATAATTGATAATATGATCATGCATTAGTTGATCACATGTTATACATGAAATCTCACATAGCTTTATTTGATCATGCATCTTATTAGTAAAAACATGATTGATTAGGATTATCCTAATATGTTTATATGGATTGTTTTGTGAAATCAATTGCATGTTAACTGCTAGGTTTTAATTAGTTAAAACTTGATAATCACACCACTTTAATGGCTATAGTAACCTTTAGGATCACCAACTTTATTAAAATAGTTTTATTAAAGTTTGATTGATGTAGTTAATTTGTTATTCTAAGTTAACATAATTATGACTTAGACTCTTTAGAAGGTTAAATGAACTTAGACTAATAAGATTAGATTAACTATTAATTTCATATTCATAGGGTTATTGTTTTAACTAGTAATTAATTTATTAGTAAAAATAAAAATACGTTATCCTAAAATAGTGAGTGAGAGAAGGTTGACATGTCAATGTAACTTGTGGTCTCCATTATTAGTACAACACCGTGAGGTACAGTGAGTGCCTCGAGATGGCTTTGTTTTCATCCCCCTAATGAAGGTTTCGAGTTGTATCAATACCAAGGTTGTAATTCTTAAGAAGATATGACTGAGTGATGTAGTTTAGTTTTGATAGACTCTAAGGAGTTATATTCTAAATCAAGTCATAGAATATGAAATAATGGGTTACATTCACAAAAACAATTAAGCTTTGAGTAGATAATTGTGACTTGATCGAATTAGCTATACCTTATTATTAAAAAGAAAAAATATGAGATATTTTAATTTTTAATTAATATGGATGAGAATTTCTCATAAACAATCTGAGATTAATCTGACTGGCCTTAAGGCAGCACATTAATTGTTAGGTTATTTTATCGTGGATTAGTAAATGTTAAATTATGCATCACATTTGTTTTCTGAATTCTGGATATTTATTTCAATTATATTGAATTATGTATGTTTATTTTTAGGTTATTACTATGTCTACCACGACAACCCTATTACTGATTTACTTGAGTTTGAGAAACTAAATAGTGATAACTCCATAAGATGGAAATCCAACTCGAACATGTTGCTAGTTTATGAGCACAATGAATTTACTCTTGTTGAAGAAACTCCTCAAAGGCCTGCAGTCAATACTTGGATTATTGACACAGGGGGCTACCATTAGGGGTGAGGTAAATGTTACCGAGCATAACCATTCTCCCTCTGTTATTAGTAGTAACAAAATGAAGAAAAAGAATGGTTGGGACAAAAGCAAGAATAATGATGAAAAGAAGGCCAAAATGTCAACCGAGGGAGAGAAGGACAATATTGACAACGAACTCGTAGGAAAATGTTTCCATTATGAGGTTGAAGGTCATTGGAAGAGAAACTATAACAAGTATCTCTCCGAGCTGAAAAAGAAAGGTAAATATGATTTACTTGTTCTTGAAACTTATTTAATGGAATATGATTTGTCATCTTGGATACTTGATTCTGGAGCCACTAACCATGTATGTTCTTATTTACATATGCTTGATTCATCAAGGGAGATGACTAATGGTGAGGCCATTATGAGAGTCGACAGTGGTGCACTCGTATCAGCAAAAGCATTGGGAATCGTCTGCCTTAATTTTGGAAATATTTATTTAGTTTTGAACAATGTTTATTATATTCCTGGATTTTTGATAAATTTGATTTCTCTTTCTTTACTACATGAACTTTTTTTTAAAGTTTCTATAATTAATAATGAGTTTATTATTCAAAGAATGGATTCAATATTTATCATGCAAAAGTTTCGAACAGACTATATATATATAAACCAACTGAACATGCGTTAAATAATTCTGAATTATTTAAAGTAGCAAATCCTAAAAGTTATAAATGACAAAGAGTTTCCCATGATGATGATAACACAGATCTATGACATCTTAGGTTGGGACATATTAATCTAGATAGATTAAACATGCTAATAAAGCATGGTGTTTTGAGAGAACTAAAAGTTGGAACTCTTTCTATTTATAAATCTTATCTAGTGAGTAAAATGACCAAGAGACATTTCACTGGAAATGGCCAAAGAGCAAAAGAACCACTTGAGCTAGTGCATTATGGTCTATCGACCGATCAATGTACAAGCTAGAGGTGGGTATGAGTATTTCGTCACTTTTATTGACATTTACTCTAGATATGGTTATACTTACATAATACAAAGAAAGTCTGAAACCTTTGAAAAGTTTAAGGACTTCAAAGCTGAAGCTGAAAAGCAATTAGGTAAATCGTTAAAAACATTTCCAACAGATCGGGGTGGTGAATACTTGGATTTAGAATTCAAGGAATACCTATTGGATTATGGCATTCTATCCCAACTCATAACACCTGGAACACTACAACAAAATGGTGTTTCAGAAAGAAGAAATCGAACTTTATTGGATATGGTTAGGTCAATGTTAAGCTACTCATCAAGTTTTGGGGATATGCACTTCAAACGGCAACTTACATTTTGAATGTAGGGCCTTTTAAGTCTGTAAGCAAGACACTTTTAGAGTTATGGAATGGATTCACACCCAATTTACTTCATTTTCGTATATGGGGGTGTCCAGCTCACATTCTTAACCCAATACTGAAAAGTTAAACTCAAGGTCTTAAGTGGTATATTTGTTGGCTATGCTCTAGAGACTAAAGGTGGGTACTTTTATAGTCACAAGGATCAAAAGGTGTTTATATCGACAAATATCACCTTCCTTGAGTACGACTATATGAAAAACTACAAACCAAGAAGTAAAGTAGTTATCGAAGAATTAGCGTCTGATGAGATCAGACCACCTTCATCGTCAACTATAAAGGACAAACCATTGATGCCACTGTTCATGCTCAGGAAACCCTGGTTCAATATCGTAGTGAGCGGGTTGTAAGACAACCTATTCGCTATGAACTAGAGCACATGTCCTAGTGTCTAACACTGATAAGGACAATCCATTAACCTTTAAAGAGGCGATGGATGATCCTGAAAAGGAGAAATAGCAAGATACCATAAACCAGGAAATGAAATTGATGTATTCTAATTCCATCTGTGAACTTGTAGATCCACTTGAAAATGTTAGGTCCATTGAATGTAAATGAATTTTCAAGAAGAAAATAGGTGTAAATGGAAAATTGGAGACTATCAAGGCACGACTGGTAACCAATGGCTATAAACAAAGAGAATGAGTCGATTATGAAGAGGCATTCTCCCATGTTGCCATGCTAAAATCCATTCACATCCTTTTGTCTATTACCGCTAGTTTATACTATGAAATATGAAAAATGGATGTAAAGATAGATTTTCTGAATGACTCTCTTGAAGAACGCATCTATATGATACAATCAGAAGGATTCGCGAAAAAGGGGTAGGATCATAAAGTATGCAAGTTGTTTAAATCTATTTATGGATTAAAGTTAACATCTAGATCTTGAAATCTTACTTTTTGATGAGATTATTAAATCATATGGTTTTGAGCAAAATGTTGACAAAGCTTGTGTTTATATACATCAAAGACAAGATAATGATTTTTTGGTTCTTTATGTTGACGATATTTTACTCATTAGGAATGATGTAGAAACTTTGTCAAAGGTAAAGAAGTGGTTAGCTGAGAAATTTCAATTGAAAAATTTGGGAGAGGCGAGCTATGTTCTAGGCATCCAAATCTTAAGGGATAGAAAGAACAAGCTCTTGGCATTTTCTCAGGCATCTTATATTGAAAATGTGCTAGAGAGATTCTCTATGGAGAATTCCAAAAAAGGTCAACCACTGACCAGACATGGAATTGTCCTATCCATGAAGCAATATCCTAAGATAGCTCAGGAGGAAGAGGATATGAGAAATGTTCTTTATGTTGGTCGTCGCGGTGCATGCGTGGCGGAAGTGTCTGACGCGTGGCCATTTAAAAAAATTAAAGTTTTCTTTTAATAAAACAAAACTTGCACAATGTCATGATAACCAAATAAAAACGTTTTATTGAAAACTATTTTTAATCAGTCAGGATCCATTATATATTTATACATTAAATCCACAACAAACAAGTTTCATAATCATATACCTCCTTCCCATGAAACAGTTCCAATGATAAGTAGACTCCGAGATCCACACCAAGATCTTCCAAGTCAATCCACAACATACTAGGATGTGTGTGGGCATGTATAATATTACAAGACACTTTTATGTCTCTAGATGTACTCAACACATGAGATCTAGAGATTTATCGAGAATGACTTCAGTGAAACGATTCTATAAAAGAACGCGATGATTGTTCTTTTAGAGATTTGATCAACTTTCAATCGCAGAGAAGAATTACTCTGACACGAACTGTGTTCTCAATTCGATTTGATGAACTGATGAACTAATTTATCAACTGAGGCAATTAGAATAATATTTGTATCTTTTTTAGAAAATGACGTATAAGATTTTTAAAGATAATTAACAATTAATATTTTATTCCAAATTACCCAATACAGTGGGAACTACTGTATGATAGTGCACAACTACAGTGCCACACATCACTACAGTTGGTGTAAACCATCACAGTGCCTCACCGTAATGCAGTGTTACACACCTACTGCTATAGTACCGTGTGGCACTATAGCAGTCTGTGATGATCTATGATTCTCAATCATTGATCGACACGTGATAGTTACTGTAAATTAAATATTAATTTTAATGATATAAATATCTAAATATCACTTAATTCAAAATTAACATATCTGATTATCTCTATCAACTAAATTATCTATTATTTCACAAATAACAAATTTAGTTGATTCAAATTATTATCTAATAATAATTTAATTATCTAATTTCATAAATTAGATATAATGTCTCACTTCTTGATAATTATTTATATATATAATTTTTAGATGATTAATCACACATAATTATCTCATAATTATGTATTATCTCAGAATAATTTTTTTTGCAAGTCAGTCCTTTTCTCATGTCCTGAAATATTCGTACCCTAGACTGCATAGTATAGAGGTTACTTGGGGACCATGAACCTATAATTCTAAACTCCAATAAACCAGATTATTAATTAAGCTCTTTAATTAAATAATATTATTTATCAATTCCATTATTACTCCACTATAAATATGAAATTGAACTCTTAGTGATTATATAATGTATTTATAGAGTATTTTCATGTAGTCCACTGATATAATCATTTCATATGATTTTGTCCTCCAAGTATTGGTTCGTGAGTTAGAGTTGGTTAAAATTACCGTTTTATCCCTCTAAATATCTATTGAGTTAGAGTTGGTTAAAATTACCATTTTATCCCTCTAAATATCTATTGATCCTTAAGTACCATTAATCCATTATTAAATGGCTAAATTATAATCTTATTAGAAATTTGAGCTCAATAACTATTAAGTTCCAGAATAAAACCGTTAGGAAAGCTTAGATTTTAAATCTTGCAAGATCATGTTCTCAGCTATCCAAATCACTAAATCTCTAAAATAAAAGTCACTAGCTTATTTTACAAACAAACATTAATGAGTGAACCAAAAGTGCTAGTAGACATGCATAGGAGTTCATGACTACTCAGGATTCAGACTGATCTATGTATGATCAACGAATTGATGTGCATTAAATCTTTATGGTAAACGACATGTTAATAAATATATTAATTCATATCGATCCAGTCATATAGAATCTCATTATATAAAGTACATTCAATAAGATGTTTATACACATAAATGATTCTGATCTAGATCACAATCATTCATAATGCTTAGTGAATCGTAATAGTAACCATTCATTAAAGATTACATATTTTAATATGTTGCTGATGGTTTTATTCATTATCTATGACCTTAATTCTCTCGTACTAATACAAGATCATAATCTCATTAATGAATATGTTTTCTGATATTTATATAAATTATTCAACAACAATTTAAAAAAATAATTATAAGAAAAATGTAATCCTCATTAAATTTCATATCAAAATGTTAATACACATGTTTTAAGGGAATTACCCCCAACAATCTCCCACTTGCCCTAAAGCAACTGTGGCATCCCTCTCAACCTCATGTTTCGCACGTGACCCTCAAATGATTTTGTAGGAAGTGTCTTTTTAAATGAGTCAGCCAGGTTCTGATCCAATGTTATCTCAATAATAGTTAGAGCCTAATTTTTATCCAACGTTATATTCATAACAGTTAGATCACCTCGGTCTCAGACTTAGACGTTGACTTTTGACTATCCTTATATGATTCATAATCAGTATATCTAGCGGGGTTCAGGTCTCTACATGAATAAACAAGTATATAGTTTCTCATTCTCCTAAGATACTTGAGAATGTGCTTTACTGCAATTCAATGTTTCAACCTGGATTCGATTGATAACGACTAACAATTCTCACTGCATAACAGATGTCTAATCTCGTACATAATATAGCACACATGAGACTTTCAACTACTGAAGCGTAGGGAACCTTTCTCATATCCTCTTCCTCCTAAGGTGTTTTCGGACATTGTTCCTTGGAGAGGACAATTCCATGTCTGGTCGGTAGTTGACCTTTCTTGGAATTCTTCATAGAGGATCTCTCCAACACCTTATCAATATAAGATGCGCGAGAAAGTGCCAAAAGCTTGTTGTTTCTATCCGTTAGGATTTGGATGCCTAGAACATAGCTCGCCTCTCTCCAATCTTTCATTTGAAATTTTTCAGCTAACCACTTCTTTACATTTGACAAAGTTTCTACAACATTCCCAATTAGTAGAATATCGTCAACATAAAGAACTACGAAAATCACTATCTTATCTTTGATGTATCTATAAGCACATGCTTCGTCAACATTTTTCTTAAAGTCATAAGACTTTATAATCTTATCAAAGGTAAGATTCCAAGATCTAGATACTTACTTTAATCCATAAATTTAAGCAACTTGCTTACTTTCTGATCTTGCCCCTTTTGTACGAACCCTTCTGTTTGCATCATACATATGTTTTCTTCAAGAGAGTTATTTAGAAAAGTTGTCTTGACGTCTATTTGTCATATCTCCAAGTCAAAACTAGTGGCTGTGGAAAAAATGATGTGAATGTATTTGAGCATGGCCATATGGGGGAATGTCTCTTCATAATCGACTCCATTCTTTTATGTATAGCCCTTGGCTACTAACCGTGCCTTGAAAGTCTCTACTTTCTGAACTGCACCTATTTTTTTTCTTAAAGATCTATTTACATCCAATAGGTCTGACATCTTCAAGTGGATTTACAAGTTCCCAGACGGAATTGGAATACATAGGTACCATTTCCTGGTTCATGGCATCCTGCCGTTTCTCATTTTCAGGATTATCCATTGCTTATTCATAAGATAATTGATCATCTTTATCAGTATTTGACACTAGGACATGTGCTTCTAGTTTATAGCGAACTGGTTGTCTCACAACCATTCCACTACGACATTGCACCAGGGTTTCTTTTGCTGGAACTGTGGTTTCCTTGGTTTGTCTTTTATCAGAAGAAATTGAATGTTGTCTTATCTCTTCAACTGCTAATTTTTTGAGAACTACTTTACTACTAGGTTTGTAGTTTTGCATATAGTCATGCTCAAAGAAGGTTGTGTTTGTCGACACAAACACCGTTTGAGTGTTATGACAACAAAAGTACCCACATCTAGCCTCTGGAGCATAGCCTACGAATATGCATACTTCAGACTTTGAGTCTAACTTTCCGGTCTTGGGTCTAAGAACGTGAGTTGGACACCCCCATATATGAAAATGATGCAAACTAGCTTTAGAGTCATTCCATTACTCAAAAGGCGTCTTTCTTATAGACTTAGAAGGCACTACATTCAAAATGTATGTAGCCGTGGTAATACATATCCCTAAAATGTAAGTGATAGGGATGAGTAGCTTAACATCGACCTATCCATATCTAAGAAGGTTCGATTTCTCCTTTCTACAACACCATTTTGCTATGGTGTTCTAGGTTCTGTAAGTTGGCATATGATTCCACACTCCAGCAAATAATGTTAAATTTTAAATCCAAGTATTCACCACCTCGATCGGATCAAAAGGTTTTCAATGATTTACTTAATTGTTTTTCAGTTTTAGCCTTGAAGTATTTAAACTTTCCAAATGTCTCAGACTTTCTATGGATTATGTAACTGTAACCATATCTTGAGTAATCGTCAATGAAAGTGACAAAATACTCATGCCCACCTCTAGCTTATACATTGATCAGCCCACAGACATTATTATATACTAGCTCAAGTGGTTCCTTGGCTCTTTCGCCCTTTCCTGTGAAATGTCTCTTGGTTATTTTACACTCTAGACAGGATTCACAAACAAGAAGAGTTTCAACTTTTAGTTATCTCAAAACACTTTGTTTTGTTAACCTATTTAACCTATCTAGATTAATATGTCCCAACCTAAGATGCCAAAGATATGTGTTATCATCATTATAAGAAACTCTTTTTCGTTTGTTACTTTTAGGTTGTGCTACTTTAAATAATTCAGAATTATTTGATACGCGTTCAGGCGGATTAAGTATGTACTGTCTGTTTATAAATTTAGCATGACAAATATCAAATCCATTCTTAGAAATAATAAACTATTTATTAATAAAAAAACTTCGAATAATTGTTATTGCAAAAATGAAAGGGAATTCAATTTTCTCGAAAAGCCAGGAATATAATAAACATTGTTCAAAACTAAATAATTATATCCAAAAAGTAAACGAACTATTCCTAATACTTTAGCTGACACGAGCGCACCACTGCCAACTCTCAAAATGACATCGCCATCAGCCAGCTCCATTGACGAATAAAACATCTGCAAAGAAGAACATACATGATTAGTGGCTCCTGAATCAAGTATCTAGGATGATAAATCATATTCCATTATGCAAGCTTCAAGTACAAGCAAATCATATTTACCTTTCTTTTTCAGCTCAGAGAGATAGTTGTTACAGTTTCTCTTCCAATGACCTTCAACCCCACAGTGGAAACATTTTCCCTTGGGTTTGTTGTCGTTCTTGTTCCTCTTGACTTTCGGTGGTGTTTTGGCTTTCTTTCCTCTTCTGTTCTTACTCTTGTCCTTAGCATTGTTCTTCATTTTCTTGTTCTTAACAATATTGGAAGAAAACTTTTTCTCAACAAAATTTATCTTGCCCTATTTGATCATTCTAAGGTTGAGTGACTCGAAAGTCTGCAGTTTATTCAACAATTGAGTCATGTTGAATTGCAACTTGTTTATAACATAGTTGATCATGAACATAGAAAAATTTGATGTGAGCGACTCAAGTATAATGCTAACTTGAGTCCGCTCGTCAATTGCCGTCCCATGAATTTCTGCCGCGTGCATTATGTTAATCATGTTCAAAACATGTTCTTGCACAGAAGTAGCATTCTCATCTTAGTCGTCATAAAACTCCTAGTGACCTCATGATGACTTTGATCAGATTGCTGCCCAAACATTTTCTGTAGAGATTTCATATTCTCATAGGCAGTCTCCATAGTTCCATGCTTGGTTCTTAGAACATCATTCATGCTCACAAGCATAACACTTCGCCTTGTTGCTTGATATGATCCAAGTATCATATTTGTCTCTAACATTCTTAGGGGAATTAGTAGCGGGCTCCTCAAGACATTCCCCAGTAAGAACGGATTTATGGTTATCACAAATCAGCATTAAGTTCATGTTTAATTTCCAGTATACAAAATTATCACCATTCAATTTCTCAACAACGAGTAAAGCAGTAGCAGAGTTGCCCATGGTAGACATAATGTTGATAACTGAAATTTAAAACATACAAGATTCAATATAATTGATAAATATCTAGAATTTAAAAAGTAAACGTTATGCATGAATGCAACATAATAAACACACAAATTTAACAATTATTAATCACAATAACATAACTCAACTATTATTGTGATTTCTTAGGGTCAGTCAAATTATCCTTAGACTGTCTATGAGTCATTTTCATCCTTATTAATTAAAACTTCAAATAGCTCTTTTAACAATAAGTCATCGCTTGTCCGGTCAAGCCACAACTATCCACATGAAATCTTAATTGTGACTTTGTGAGTATAACTCATCATTTCATATTTCATGACTTCATTTAGAATATGTCGTCTTAGGGTCGGTCAAAACTAAACTACATCACTTTCTCCCATCTTTTTAAGAAGTCCAACGTTGGTATTGGTACAGCTCGAAACCTTCTGTAGGAGGAAGGAAACAAAGCCATCTTGAGGCCCTTATTATACCTCACGGTGTTTTACTAATGATGGAGACCATATGTTACATTGATATGTCAACCTTCTGTCGCTAACCATTTCAGGATTATGTGTTTTATTTTAACTAATTAATTAATTTCAAATAAATCATTGGTTAAAATAATAACCCTATAAATATTTAATAATCAGTTCTGTCAATTTCATTGGTCTAAGTTCATTTAACATTCTAAAACGCCTAAGCCATAATTATATGAACTTAGATTAACTAATTAATTATATTCATCAAACTTTAATTAAACTCTTTTACTAAAGTCGGTTATCCTGAAGATTACAATGGCTCTTAGTGTGGTGTAATTATCAAGTTTTAACTAGTTAAAATCTAGCAGTTTACATGCAATTGATTTTATAAAATAATACATATACACATATTATGGCAATCCTAATAAATCATATTTCTACCGATAAGATGTATGATCAAATGAAACTGTGTAGGATGTTCATGTATGCCATGTGATCGACTAATGTATAGACATGTTATCAAACATAACATTTAAACAATTATTTAACAATTAAATAAAATAACAACGGACTGAGTGACTATTGAGTATTTCTAAAATACAACCCTTTAAATAAAGAAATAAAATTATAAAGCGGACTTCAAGAATATATATTTCCCAAAATATTGCATTCTCCTCCTGATTTTTATCTTCATAACCTTCAAGCTTAGATCAAGATCCTATTTAATTAGAAAGAATTATTTTACTTAATTAAAATTAATTTCTATAATTATCCTTTTAAAAATAGTTGACTTTGACTTAGTCAAATAAATACTTTATTTGATTTGGTCAAACTTGGGTCAAACCCAATTAACCTATTAATTTCTAATTTTTATAAAATTAAAAATTAATTAATTATTTTAAAATTACATTAACTTTAAAATTTAAAAGGATAATTGATAGACTTAAGGTTATCATAAAATCCTACATAGAAAGGGTTGGTTGGTATCAGGGTTTCTGTGAAAGTTCGCCAAATGCAAAAACAGTTGCCACCAACGATAAACTCTCCTACCGCCGTCAATCATCGCTGGCCAGCCACAACCACCGACGGCCACCGCCTCCGGCCCCTCCAACCATCACCAGAGATAATTTTCTGGCGACGTCGTTAGAACAGTAAATTCCAGTGACATTGCTGGTAATCATTAATCGGTGGCGTCAGCGCCGGAAATCAATTTTCGATGTCAGCCCATAATTCTAAATGAATTCATATTTTTTTTCTTTTTCTTCTGTCGTTCGTTTCGTGTGTTATTCGTCTTCTCACGATCGGAATAATTACAATAAATATTCAAAATAAAATTACAAAATTCCTACACCCTAAAACGACTTACACAAGATCTAAGGAAAAATTAAAAGAATAAAGCCTAACCCAATAATCACCATATAATTAACAATACATTATTTTCCATAAATTCAAAAAACATAACCATCCATTCATTCATACATATCTCATACTATATTAATAATGCAAGAAATCCCACACAATATTTAACATATAAATATATAAACATCGCTCTGGTACAACTTGTTGGTCGGTGCGGCAAAAGCGTGTGGCGCGTGGCCATTTAAAAACTTAAACTTTTAATAAAGATTTTAATAAAACAAAATTTGTGTAACGCCGCGATAATCAAATGAAAACTTTTTATTAAAAACTATTTTTCAATCAGTTATGATCTGTTATATATTTATACATTAAATCTACAACAAACAAAGTTAGGAATCATCTACCTCTTGTAGTCTATATCAAGCGTCATTGCAAAAGTGATCGATCCTCCATCCCACGAAACTGTTCCCATGATAAGTAGACTCCGAGATCCACATCAATATCTTCCAAGTCAATCCTCAACACACTAGGACGTGTGTGGGCATGTAGAATATTACAAGGCACTTTTTCTGCTCTAGATGTACTCAACACATGAGATCTAAAGATTTACTGAGAAGGACTTTAGTGAGATGATTCTCTCTAAAAGAGCGCGATGATTATTCTTTTAGAGATTTGATTAACTTTTAATCACAAAGAAAATTACTCTGACGCTAACTGTGTTCTCAATTCGATTTGATGAACTGATGAACTAATTCATCAACTGAGGCCATTAGAATAATATTTTTATCTTTTTAAAAAAATGGCGTATCAGATATTTGTGGATAATTAAAAATTAATATATTAATTTCAAATTGTCCAATACAGTGAGACCTACTGTATAATGGTGCACAACTGTAGTGCCATACAACACTGCAGTTGGCGTAAACGATCACAGTGCCTCACGACACACTATGTTACGCCACACTGCAATGCACGACACTGCAGCGATCCACGGTGATCTATGATTCTCAATCATTGATCGACATGTGACAATTATTATAAATTAAATATTTATTTTATTCATATAAATATCTAGATATCAATTAATTCAAATTAACATATATGATTATCCCTATCAACTAAATTATATGTTATTTCACAAATAACATATTTGGTTTATTCAAATTATTATCTAAGAATAATTTAATTATCTAATTTCATAAATTAGATATTCTGTTTCACTTATCGATAATTGAAAAAGAATCGATAATTATTTATATATATAATTTCTGAAAATTATATTTATATATATTAATAATTCAATTAATTCATAATTATTAACTTGCCCCAGAATAAAAATTTTTTTGCAAGTCAGTCATTTTCTCATGTTCTAAAATATTCACACCCTAAACTGCATAATATAGAGGTGACATGGGGACAATGGACCTATAATCCTAAGCTCCAATAAACTAGATTATTAATTAAGCTCTTTAATTAAGTAAACTTATTTATTAATTCTATTATTACTCCACTATAAATATGAAATTGAACTTTTAGTTATTGTCAAATATATTTACAGAGTATTCTCATGTAGTCCACTGATATAATCATTTCATGTAGTTCTGTCATCCAATTATTGGTTTGTAAATTAGTTATTAATTCACATCGGTCCAGTCATATATAATCTCATTATATAGAGTACTCTCACTAAGATGTCTATACACATCAATGATCTGGATCTAGATCACACGCATTCATAATACTTAGTGAACCATACTAGCAACCATTCATTAAAGATTATATACTTTAATATGTTTCTGACAACTTTATTCATTATCTATAATGTTAATCCTCTCATACTAATATAAGATCATAGTCTTATTAATGAATATGAAATTTTCAGATATTTTTATAAATTATTCAACAATAATTTAAAAGAAAAATTATAAGAAAAATGTAATCCTAATTATTTTTCATATCAAAATGTCAATACACATGCTTTGAGGGCATTACCCCCAATATTTTATACTTCAGCTCTTGGTAGTCTAATGTATATCATGGTGTGTACGAGATCAGATATCTGTTATGAGTGAAAATTGTCAGTCATTATCAATCAAATCCTGGCTTAAAACATTCGATTACAGTAAAGCGCATTCTCAAGTATCTCAAGTATCTTAGGAGAATGAGAAATATATGCTTGTTTATTCAGGTGGAGGCCTGAACCCCACTGGATATACTGATTCTGATTTTCAATCAGATGGAGACAGCCAAAAGTCGACGTCTAGATCAATATTCATCCTAGGTGAATGAGTTGTAGTCTGGAGAAGTATTAAACAATCGAGCATTGAAGATTCCACTATGGAAGCTAAACATATAATTGCTTGTCAAGCAGCGAAAGAAGCGGTATGGCTCAGAAAGTTCTATACTGATCTAGAAGTAGTTTCAAATATGGACAAGCCGGTGATCCTATATTGTGATAAGAGTGGGGTGGTAGCTAATTTAAAAGAACCGAGGACTCACAAAAGGGGCAAGCATATAGAGAGGAAAATAGTATTGTAAGAGAGATCGTACATTGAGGAGATGTGACTGTTATGAAGATAGCGTCAGATTAGAACCTGGCTGATTCTTTTACCAAGACACTTCCTACGAAGTCATTTGAGGGTCATGTGCGTAACATGGGGTTGAGAGAGATGCCACACTTACTTTAAGGCAAGTAGGAGATTGTTGGGGGTTATGTCCTCAAAGCATGTATATTGACATTTTAATATGAAATTTAATATAATTACATTTTTCTTATTATTGTTCTTTTAAATTATTGTCGAATAATTTATATAAATATATGAAAATACATATTCATTAATAAGACTATGATATTGTATTAGTACTAAAGGATTATGATAATAGATAATGAATAAAATTGTTAACAACATATTAAAGTATGAAATCTTTAATTATTGGTTGCTAGTACGGTTCACTACACATTATGAATGCATGTGATCTAGATCCTGATCATTGATGTGGATAGACATCATAGTGAAAATACTTTATATAATAAAACTATATATGACAGGACCAATGTGAATTAATATTTTTAATAACTTACCATTTATCATAAAAATTTAATACATATCAATCTGATGATCATATATAGATTAGTCTGAATCCTGAGTAGTCATGAACTTTTATACATGTCTACTGGATCTTTTGATCCACTCATTAAGGTTTGTTTGTAAAACAGGCTAGTGACTTTTGTTTTGGAGATTCAATGATATGTACGGCTAATAACATGATCCTACAAGATTTAAAATCCAAGTTTTCCTAATGGATCGTATATTAGTTCTCTTAAGTGTTAATTCTAGAACTAAATGATTATTGAACTCAAATTTATAATACGATTATAAATTAGCCATTTACTAGTGAATTAATGATACTTAAGAATCAAAATGTAATTGGAAGGGTAAAATGATAATTTTGACCAGCTCTAATTTATGAAACAATAATTGGAGGACATAACTATATGAAATGATTATATCAATGGACTACACAAGAATACTCTGTAAATAAATTCTATAATCTCTAAAAGTGTAATTTCATACTTATAGTAGAGTAATAATTAAGATTATTTAATTATAGAGTTTAATTAATAATCTAGTTTATTGGAACTTAGGATTATAGGCCAATGATCCCCAAGTCACCCCTGTACTATACAATCTATGGTGTGAATATTTCAGGACATGAGAAAATGACTAACTTGCAAAATAAATTATATTTCTAGGACAAGTATATAATTATGAGATAATTATATGAGATTAGTTAATTAAAAATTAATTAATTAAATTATTTATCTTAATTTTTGAAAATTATATATAAATAATTATATCAATTAATTTTCTAACTATCGATAAGTGAGATAGTGTTTTGTGAAATTCGATAATGTTAAATTATGATTAGATAATAATTCAAAAATTTGAATCAATTAAATATGTTATTTGTGAACTAATAGATAAGGTAGTTGATAAAGATGATTAGATAAGTTACTTTTGAATTAACTGATATTTAGATATTTATCTAATTGAGAATAAAAATTGACATAGACTATTGTAGTGTCACTACAGTTAGGCGTGCAATACTGTAATGCCACACGACACTACAGTAGTCTCGTGAGGCACAATGATACCACACGGCATACTACAATATCGTGTGACACTGTAGTTGTGCACAGTTGCAGTGGGTCTCACTGCAATGGTAATTTTGTAATTAATTATTTTTTATGTATAACCCTACAAATCTATAGTGCCTGGAAATATATATATATATTATTCTATTGACCTTAGTGCTGGATTTTTGTGTGTTAACAACGCAGTTACTTTCAGGGTGAAACTCTCTGAGATTAAAAATTTAATCTAAAAGCTCTATGAGAATAATCATTGTATTCTCTAAGAGACTCACAAAATTATTCCTTCTCCGAAAATCTCTAGATCTCATGTGTTGAGCACATCTAGAGATATAAAAGTGTTATTGCTATATTCTACATGCTCACACACGTCCTAGTGTGTTTGAAGATTGACTTGAATGATCTTGGTGTGGATCTCGAAGTTCATTGTTCGTGAGAATGAAAGATCGTTGGTTTACGAGGACGCTTGATTAGACTACAAGAGGTATATATTATATATCCATACATGTCTTCAATCTAATATATAAATATATAATGGATTCGATTGAAAACAGTTTTCAATAAAAAAATATTTTAAAATCGTTGCGTCGCATTTATTATCTTTTATAAAAAAGATTCATTTTTAATAAATTTAAAAAATCTTCGCGCTTCCGCCTTGCGAACGTCGCGTTTCCAACATGCTTAACCCCTCAGGAATTGGGGTACAATAGGTCTCTCTATTTTTTGCTCATAATATTTTTTAACTTCTCTCTAGAATTTTTGTCAAATCAACCCTCAAAATACAAGGCTTTTAAAAATATAAAACTCTACAGAACTTCGTTGGAGAAGAGTTAAGAGATGTCGAGAGGTTTGTTGAAGATTGAAAAGCCAAATAAGTGTTTATAGGTGCAAAATTTATTGTAGAAATCGGTCACTGGTGTTGGACAACCAGTTCATCGGTTCTTAAATTAAGGAATAATTCCTTAAATGTGCCAAATGGTGCGCACCTATTGGAACTTACCAGTGGATCGATCGGCAATTAAGGATATTATTCCTTAATTGCACAAACCAGTGCACCAGTTGAGAGCCCACCGATGGACCAGTTAAAGACGCTTCTTCACCCTAAAATTGAGCTGGTTTGGATGCTAAACTGAAGGTGAACTAAGCCTTGACATTTTTACACAATTATATTTGGTTCGATCTGATAAGGTCTGGTTTATGAGCGGCTTAGTTCTACTTCTGGATTCCTTGTAACGCTTTGAGTCTAGACAATTTTATTCCAAACCATTTGGAGTTTGGTGATATACTTCGTGCTTTTCACATTTTATCGTGTGTATCTCGCTATCAATTGTTTTGTTATCCTTTTATTTTTGCATAAACAATTATAATTAAGTTTTTGTACTCACTTTTAACTTTATTTAGAGTCTAGGCACTTGATTAAAATATTTAGTTCACATATTATTTATCATCATAAGTTAGGGATGTACAATCAATTCTCATATATTTTCAAATGAAACAAGAAGAAAACCCTCAGTTTTATTGTGCAATACAACATGATGATGAAGGAAAAGCAACAAAATTGTTGTTAATGCAAGATCATGTATACATATCAGTTTTTCAATGATGTTGTCGTATTTGATAAAACATACATGACAAAAAAATATGATATTCCATTTGAAACGATTTATATGTGTGATCCATCACCTTCAACCATGCAACTTTGATTTGCATCATTGTAAGATGAGATAGAGAGCACATTTTGTGGTTATTCAAAATATGATTAAAAGCTATAGAAGGACATCATCCTACATGTCACATATCAAGATCCACAATGAGAGTAGCTATTTCTAACGTTCTTCCACATACTCATCATTATTATATCTTTAACACATAATGAAAAAATTTGGTGAAAATTAGCATAGGTTTATAATAGAAGGTCAAAGTTATAAAAACCAATAAAGAATCGAATGCACCACACATATAAAATTGAAGATTTTGAAAGACCTGAAAGAATTAATTGAGGACAATGAGTTAGCAAATAACAAGTGACTATAAGATATCTATGATAGACGTGCTAACTAGGTTCATGTTTATAACCACATCTCTTTTTTGCCGGAATAAATGCAACGTAGTGAATTTTTATGGCTTTGTTGTGTCTTCAATAACCTCAAAAAGTTTATTTTAAATTACATTCAAGCTTTGTCTTCGATTGTGCAAAGAGAAAATCATGAGGATTTTGAATCAGAACACAAATATCGGATTGTTTTCTATGCATCCTTTACTTTTAAAGCATACATCAAAATTATATATTATAAATGTTCTTAAGAAGTTAAAAAATGAATGAGATAGAGTTAACGATTCTGTGGTTGGAGAAGTAAACCGTAGTTATCGAACATATACGGTACAACACAAGGTGGAAGCTTCGCAAAAGTTTGTGGTGTACTTTAACTTATAAATCATGAGGGAAGATGTGATTGTCAACTATTTAAGTTCATGTGGATCCTTTGTAGACATATTCTCAAAGTTCTTCTACGTGAAGACATTGACATGATTCTGCATTCCTTTACTAGAAAGTAGTGGATGCAAGGTGCAAAGAAATTCAGAAATAGTTCATAAGGGTTAAAGCTAAATGACAACAACCAATAGTCCAAGGCATAAGGCTTAGTCATATGTGTCATTAGACTATTCAATTAGCTTGCAATGTTTCTGAAATAAATGAAGGATACGAACTACTTTTAAATGCTATTGAAGAAATATCAGGGAATATATATAAAATAGCTATAGTAACATTTCTAGTAAAACAAAATGTTTCATAAAACAAAGAATTCATGTTATTGAAGGGGATACTTTGACCAAAGAATCTTCTCAATTCATGTTATTGAATCCTAATGTTTCATAAAACAAAATGTTGAAAGAGAGATGGAAGAGGAGAGAAAAAAGAGCAAGGGTGCAAGAGGCTTGAATCTAGTATTGAATTGGCCCAAGAAAGAAAATGAAGATGTTCGCTTTTGAAATGACTAGGACATGACAAGAGGATATGCCCATTGAAGGAAAAAATGAAGAGATGAGTTTATGTAATGATTTTATTTTAGATAAATTTGTTTCTGTTTATCAAAATCGTGGATGTTTAGTTTAGGCAAAAGTTTTAAATGAGTACAAACATTTTAAAAAGTAGTATAACTTGTCATGATTTTTTTTAGCTGAAGATGACTTCTAATTCATAAACTTCCTAATATGAAATATAATTATTTCAAATTAAAATCCTGGATGTTTAGTTTAGGCACAAGTTTTAAATTAGTATAAATATTTTAATAGGGGGTATAAAGTGTCATGAATTTTTTTAGCTGAAGATTACTTCTAATTCATAAACTCCTAATATGAAATATCAATTTTTCAAAGAAACATAGAGTATCATGAAAACTATCTAATTAGATACTCTATGATTACTAGTTACTTCATAGAGTAACTTTCTAAAGCATTACTTTTTCAACAACATTCTAAAACATTACTTCATAGAGGATGTAATTAACAATGATAAGGCATGCAATTTAAAAAGTTAACTTTGAAAGTTTTAGAAAATTACTAGGAAACAACAGTAAAACATAGAACATTTCACTATATGAAAAATGGTTTTTAAAACATAATTAGATGCAAATCTAATTAGGGCTTTGTATTAGGTAACATTCTTTTAAATCGTAACTAGATGTAAAATTGATTACGTTTTGGTCCAAGATTAAAATTAATGCAACTATTTTAAAATTTTGTATGTTTTGTTACATGTTCAAAAGTTTTGATACAAAATCACTACTACAAAATGGGGCTTAGATGACGGTGAAAACCCGTCATCAAAACTCTTTAATGACGGGGATGCAACTCTTATCTATCGGGCTGTCATCTCAACTCATTTTATCAAAAACTATCATTATATGGTCATTTTAAAAAAAACTGTCATGAAAAGGTAAAAACCCGCCTTCCCTTGAACTAATTTTAAGCTTGTAGGATACGAAGATTTTCAATTCATTTCCTCATTTTAACAATGCCTCGAAGACAACCATCTTCCAAAGAAGTTATATGATAAACTCATAAAAAAAAAACTTGGCCATATTAGACTGCATAAATGAAAAGATAAAAATTTAAGAAGGTAAGCGCAGAGCTTGAATGCCCTATGTCAACAAGTGGCATTACCTTGATCAAATATTTTTTCAGCTCTTCAACTAAAATATCAGACAGAGCAAACCTATAAGCGTTGGACGACAAAACCATTAGCAGTCACAAGTTCACAAACTTTCTCGACAAACTTTTTGAGTGCTTTCAGCTGCTATCGTGGACGTAAGCATATGCTCATAAAATGAATACACATGTTCTAGAAAATCTACTACCTTCTTCTTATGAATGCACAAAAATCATACAACAGAAGATAATTAACAGATTGTAAACGTTTTCACACACGCACATGTGTGCAGACATATAACATAACCTATCATTATAAAGAATTAAGTAAAAATAAACTTGTGTGAGGATGTACTAATTTCAAACACTTTCACAAAAAATAGACTAGGTGGAGGTACACCACTATCATGATTAGCACTAAATAGGAAGCCTGTTTGAGCAAGTTTAGTCCCTCCTCTCTACATTTTTGGAGAATACAATTGAACATAGAATAGTGATGATAAAGGTGGTATGATAATAAAGGAAAATATTTGGGTAATGACTGATCACAAAATAAGTATTCAGACAACAAATTAGTTCGTGATCAAAATTAATAACCAGATAGTGTAAGCCTTCACGGAGCAACTTTATCCCTTTTATTGATGCAAAATTAACAGCAAGAAGATGAGTCACGGTCTTTAAATCATCAGTTGTTGGTTTGGTCAAAAGAAAAAAAAAATGACATTAACAAAGGAAAGAAGTGGATGACACAGCAGATCATAAGCACTAAGCTAACATTTCAACAAGAAATAATGTCTCACTTTATGGATAATGCAAGTAGTTGATGCCATATAACACAGAATCCCCTCCCATAATGGATGCCAACAGAGATACAAACCTCGGTTTGCCTTCAGCAATAATCTACATCAGCAAAAATTGGACTCATCAGAGATTCGAGCATTTATCCTCAAGTACTTCTTTGAAAAAACATATCTAACAAACACATGTGGGTTATAGCGAATGATGCCACTTTTTTATAAGAATTTTTCCAGCACATCAGTGCGTGAAGTTATTGAGCATAATAAATTTGTTCTAGTATTCTGGGAAGCTCATCGTTCATGGCATTCATAAAAGATTCCTGATCCGAGTAAAAGCCAGATAACATGGGAAAGGGAGAGTAAGGCGTTCAAGAGATATTAAACACATGAAATGAATAAAATCAAACACTACTTGAGCAAACGAGGTTCCTAGTCAAAAATCAAATTGTATAAACACTAAGGAAATTATCTTTTCTTAAGTAGAAATATAAATCTCAAGCATATAGTGTTTCAAGGTCTAAGATAATTCAAATCTATACAGAACTTCAAAATAAAATTGAAGCAAAAAATGAAATAATCAAGTGGCAGTTCAGTAATAAAGTGCATCATTTGATGATAAATGACAAATGCATATGTAACTTATCAAAGAATACCTCGCTAGGATAAAAGACAAGCCCATTCATCAGTAGGGAACACTACAACCTTGACAAACCAAGAGCAAAGACAAATATGGAGCTCTCTTGAGATAGTTCCTTATAGGTTTGCTCCTGCTCCAACTTTAATAATATATCTTGAGGGGGAGATTTCGACTTTGGTCTATGGAAACAAAAATAGTACAATATATCAAGATATAAAAGCTCCAAATTTTTTTCTTTTAGAAAACATTAAGCTACTCTATAAAATAATACACATATTCGTTATTCTAATAAAAATGTGCAACCTACATCTTATACCAAGAACATATTTTTGAATGACAAGATTTATGTATGTGATATCAACTTAATAGTGAAGGCAACATAAGTATATATAATATATGTTTGTTTATACATTATGGAATTCAAACTTGACTTTCTCTTTAGAACTTACAATACTGCTTCCACATAACCTTCTCTTATAGACAAAAATATCTAGCTGGTGAAGGTTTTCACAACTCTAGCACCTAACATTGATAAAACGAAAAAAATGTAGTGGATGTTATTCTCATAGAACCACTTTTGTCCACTCATAACAGCGTCCCCAACATCATTTGGACGTAGCTGCTATTTTCTGAAGTATTTTGAGTTCTTTTGTTACTTCTAAACAATCAGAAAATAGGTACATAGACTTCTCAAGGTTATTCTCAAGAATAAACTTAATGGTCCTATCGAAACTTGTTCAATATATTATTCTACCAAATCCATGTCTCCTTCACTCAATATTTTCAGGAGGTTACAATAGTAGCAACTTTCAAATAATACTCGGATTAAGTGAATTAACTCTATTCATACGAAACCAGATTCTGATAAAAAAATACCAAGAAAATTGTGGAAAAGTTCAAATAGAAAACACCCAATTGCAAACAAAGTTGTATACGAATGGCACCATCTTAACAGTGGCATGGTAATATTCATAGCCAAGCAACATGGTTTTTCACATTAATTCCTCTTCAAGCATTTACCCAGTCATTATCAATAAACTAGCTCTGAACATCAAAATAAAGTAGGAAAAGGCAACTTAAGTTGAATAGAACATAAATTAAACAAAGTACATGTTATTACACAAACCCTAATAGACTCAGAAAAACTCAAAAATCACAAAATCAAACAAAAATCACTCAAATTAGAGAAGAATTTGATAATGAAACCCTTACCTCTGTTCTTCGAGACCCTAGCTCGGTGAATGTGGTGACAAGACTCGTGACCCTAGCTCGGCGGCTCTCTCCTCTTCTGATGGTCGTGCCGACAAGCTCTAGAGAAACTGATCGGTAACCCTTGTTTTTCAGTTTTTTGAGAGAGAGAGAGATGATGTTGAGAGAGATGGAGTCGAGAGAGATTGAGGGTGAGGCTGTGGAAATCGGTTTAGATTAGGGTTATAACATAGTATTTTGGTAATAATGTGAATGTAAAAACAATTGAATTTAAAAAATAAAAAGAGTTTGATAGATTTAAGAATTACATGTCATTATAGACAAGTATATGATGACATGTTATTTAAAATCTGTCATAATATCAAAAAGTAAAAAAAAAACTTTCGACACCTATTTTTCAATGACAGGTCTAACCTGTTATTAAAATTATTACCATGTTGTCATTAAAGTCCATATTTGTAGTAGTGAATCTTTCAAAAATTTACGATTTTGGTTACCAAGATTAGAACTTTAACATTAAATGGATGGGGTAATTGAACTGTTTGATTAAAAATAATTAAATGATCAAGATCATTTTTCAATAATATTTGCCTCCCTCACACACACAAACAGTATGTATATACACTTAGGCACACACTAAAGTGTATAAAGTTTTGTGGCTCCACCATCTGCCAATGTTAATGAGTAATCAAACACTCACTTATGAATTATTGATACATCACATGATCACTATTAAAACTATAAATACTAAGATTATATGAAAATTTATATGTTGCTAATAACTAGTAACATATTCAAAGAATAGAGAAATAAATAGTAGAGAGGAGAGAGAAATTAATTTTTTTACCTCTCCTCTCACTCTATTTTTCACTCTCCTCTGGCATGGTATACTTATGGTAAAATATAATGACTAAAAAATCTATATGCTACCTAAGATCAAATGACTAACAATAATTCTATACTAATCAAAAGATATATTATATTTTATTTAATAAAGTAATTGTCATAACTAATATACAAATGATAAATTACGTTAATGAATTAAAAAACAAATATTTTTACTTAGGGTTTGATTCTTGTGGAAAGACTATAGGAATTTAATAATTTTTAAAATAAAATAAAAACACGGTATGATTCCTGTATAGAAGATCCTAAGTATGAAGACGATCAAGTCGATATGATGCCAAATAAATGCATGGGTTAATCTTCTAGAACCTCCTGTGCTTTGATCAAAAATCATTTTACCTCCCTTAAATTTTAACCACTTCCCTATTGATCCCTATTTCTCACCCATGTCTTCAACCTTATATGCTACTCATACTCACGATTTTTCTATCCATACTCAATGACAATTGCTTCTCCATCTTCATTGTTTTATAAAAAAATTTGATAAATTCTCCTCCAGATACAGCGGTAGTTTAGGTTTCATCCTTAAGGTTGGGTTTTGCTTTCACGAATCACCTTTATTTTTCCCATTCATGAATAAATTGGGTTATTCTTTCCATAATAGTCAAATCCGTTTCGATGATCATTTTAGTTTAAAAAAAAGGGACATTCTGGAATTCTGATGTTTTCGATATTCTGTTTCGAAAAAACTCAGACGTAATAAATAATAAGGGGAAATTACACTTTTGTGCCTCAAACTATTGTTAATAAACACTTTAAATCTTAAACTATAAAACTTTACAATTTAAACTCTAAACTATCTGAAACTCACAATAAAAACCTTTCGTTAACTCCTTGTTAATTTTATCCAAAATGAAATCATTTGAATAGCCAACACAACCTCGTTTTGTTAAACCTTAGATACATTATTCCCATTACCAAACACACACTCATCCAAAATAAACACCCCCCAAATCACCCCATCTTCTCTTCGATAGAATCCACTACAAAAACCCAGTTTCATCTACTCTAACTGAAACCCCTAGTGAAATTCATGCCCAATATAGCCATCGGAGCAAGACACGGTCCCAACAGATGCAGACCCAGAACTTCCTTACCAGGGAATCGAACTTCTTAGAGTACAAGTACGAAATTAGTAACGTCAAGAATGTAAATTCCCATCCTTTAAAGCTCAAATCGGGTAAATTTTGAATTTCGGGGAGAGCCGAAGGAGTTCTTGTGAATCCAGGAGTTTCTTTTCTGGTCATTCACAAATTGTAGCAGAAGATAACAAGAAGGAGAGATCCCCTGCTTCACGGTGTAGCAGTAACGATGAAGGCATGCATACATTTTGAACAATGAGTTTTACTCTTTCAGAACATATGCATATTTGCGCACTAGATTAGTTACTATAGTAGTAATTGTTACAAAGTTATTGGCACGATTCAGAATCATCATTAAAATGTGCAAACTTTTGTTGCCTTCAAGGTTCAAGAATGATAAACCAGTAAACCGTAGAAAAAAAACTTTTCATTCGAATCGAATCAGATCATTCTGATATAGAAGCTTCAGTAATTCGTGAGGTAGAAAGTGTAAACTAAAAACTCACTTGAAATATTTAACTTTTGTATTCCTCTGAGTTATGTTTTCAAATGAAATCAACAAGGTCTTTATATAGACTATACTCTTGCAAAAAAAACTGAAAAATAATTAAAGCTATCATCTCTTGACCTTTCATCTACAAACATTTCATCTACAAAGACTCTTGACCTTTTATGTTTCCACTAACTTCTAAATTATAACTTCTAATTGAAAAAACTCACTAAAAATAATATTTAATGTTTATTCAACAAAACTCCCCCATAAACTTAAATGCTTCTACCATCCGTCATGCCAATCATTTTCTTACATTTGTCAAGAAGTACTTTCGGTAGCGGTTTTGTGAAGATATCCGCAACTTGATCCTGACTTGCCACATGCACCAATTCCACACTTCCTTCCTTCACATGATCTCGGATAAAGTGAAAACGAACGTCAATGCGTTTGCTTCTTTCATGGTTCACTGAATTCTTTGCCAACTCAATTGATGATTTGTTGTCAACTTGAATCACGGTTGCAGCTAGTTGCTTTAGCTCCATCTTGCTCAACAAATTTCTAAGTCATATCGCATGACACACACACCAAGATGCTGTCACATATTCAGCTTCACACGTCGAGAGCGTCAGGATCAGTTGTTTCTTTGAAAGCCAAGTAAATGCAGTATCTCCCATAAAGAACACGTATCCCGAACTTTTCCGATCGTCTATGTCTCTGCACCAATCACTGTCGGAGTAGCCAACCAACTTGTAATCTTCTTCTTTCGAGTAGAACAACCCGAGTGACACCGTTCCTTGGATGTATCATAGGATTCGCTTCATCGCCTTCCAATGTGAATAAACCGGCTCCTCCATGAACCGACTTATAATACCGACACTTAATGAAAGATACGGCCTTGTGCATGTGAGATAGCAAAGGCTTCCTACCAAACTCCAGTATCTACTCGCATCGACACGTTCTCCTCCATCGAACTTCGAGAGTTTTGCACCTGGTTCCATTGGTGTTCATACCGGGTTGCAATTTTCCATCTTGTACTTCTTCAAAATCTCTTTTACATATGTCTCATGTGATACAAAAATACCCGTCTCTACTTGTCTAACCTCCAAACCAAGGAAAACTTCATCAAACCCAAATCTGTCATCTCAAATTCCCGTGTCATTGTACCCTTAAACTCTTCTATCATCTCATCATTGTTTCCCATAAAAATGAGGTCATCGACATAAAGAGCAACAAATAACACGTTACCTCCATTCTTCTTTGCGTAAGGGGCATGCTCGTAGGGACATTGCTTGAACCCGTTCTCCTTGAAATATATATCGATACGTGTATTCCATACCCGCGGTGCTTGCTTCAACCCGTAAAGCACCTTCTTCAATTTTAGCACCTTCTTCTCTTCTCCGATTTTCATGAACCCGGGTGGTTGTTCGATGTAGACATCTTCTTCGAGCACACCATTCAAGAATGCCGACCTGACATCCATTTGAAATATTTGCCATTTGAATTGAGCATCTTGTGAAATGAGTAATCGGATTATCTCCATTCTAGCAACATGAGCAAATACCTCGTCATAGTCGATTCCTATCTTTTGCTTGTATCCCTTCGCAACAAGTCTCGCCTTGTACCGTTCTATCTCACCTTGAGCATTCATCTTTTTCTTGAACACCCATTTCACACCAATAGGCTGACCGCCTTTCGGCAATTCTGCTAGCTCCCACGTGTTGTTGCAGTCAATCGCCTTAATCTCCTGGTTCGTGGCAGTTTGCCACTTCTTGTCTTGCACCGCCTCTTCAAAGCTGATATTTTCAGCATCTGCCAAAAGACATACAAGGTGTACCTCATTTGTCGCATCATACAAATCTTGCAAACTTCGCATTTTTGGTTGTTGTGGTTCATCTTCATCATCGGTAGTTTCAGAGTTTGTTGGTATACTTGTTGGTGCAACGACTGATGATTCTCCAACTTCGATGATAACCTCCGTCGAATTGTTCCAGTCCCACTCGCTTGCATAACCATTTCATATTCTCATTTATTATCCTTGATGCATGATATCACTTTCTTGACATTTTGTTTATCTATAGTCGATTTGTAATATATGGAATTCAATCATATGTTTGATTCTCTTACGTTTATCGTTTCAATGTTATCGAGTAGTCGTTTAGACAATCAAAATATTTGTATTAGTAATTCTGGTAGGTTTTAAATATTATTGGATTAGTTAATCTAAAATCTATAATCAGTATTGCTACTATATTATAAAGGAGAATGAGGTGAGAAACCTTTTTCACCGTTTTTATCCTACTATTTTATGTTTATTTATAAGTTTATCCCTTACATCTACATGTGTCTGTTTCATATTGGTTTAAGTTCCTCCAAGAAAAATGAAATATGTACATGTAGACCTCCTCTCATCCAAGTTACATGCCCAATCAACATATGAATAAACTTGAGTAGTGAGTGAAATAGATGGTTTAATGTGCAATCTTTCATGAACGGTGCCTTTTAGGTATTTAAGATCCTTTTGCAAGCCTGCCAGTGAATCATGGTGGTTTTGTATAGAAATTGACTGAGTTTGTTGACTATAAATGCTATAACAGGTAGGGTAATTGCCAAGTATTGTAAGGCTCCTAGTAACATAGTGATATCAGACATTGGTTCTCATTATCGGGTCGAGTAGCTTGTACCCTTTTATCTTCTCATCATACCCAATAAAAATATACCTTTTGCTTTTGTCTTCGAGCTTCATTCTTCGTTGATCCGGTATGTGTGCATAAGCCACACTACCGAATACTTTGAGATGAGAAACTGTCGGCTTTTGTCCGCTCCATGCCTCTTGTGGTGTTTGATCATGTAACTTCACATGTGGACATCGATTTTGTACATAGATGGAACATTGCACGCCTTCTGCCCAGAATTCCTTCGACATCTTCTTACTCTTGAGCATTGATCGAACCATGTCGAGAATAGTCCGGTTCTTCCTCTCGGCCACACCGTTTTGTTGAGGAGAGTATGGTGCGGTTAGAAATCTCCTTATGCCTTGCTCCTCGCAATACTCCATGAAAACCGTCGAAGTATACTCGCCACCTCTATCAGATCGTACGACTTCGATGTGTCTACCAGCTCCCTTATCCACCATCACTTTGAACTTTTTGAATACCTCGAATGCCTCGGATTTTTCTTTCAGAAAATAAACCCAAGTTTTCCGTGAGAAATCATCGATAAAGGTGATGAAGTACCTTTTACCACTGAAAGATTCAGGGGCGATTGGTCCACATATGTCGGTATGAATCAACTCGAGAGTATGTTTAGCTTGATATTCTGCCTTATTTCGAAACGAGGTTCTCGCTTGCTTGCCAAGCACACATTCTTCACAAAAATTGCCCTCATAGTCCATGTCTGGCAGCCCGTGCACCATGTTCTTCTTTGCTAACTCTTTTAGACCACCTTGATGTAGGTGACCAAAGCGGAGATGCCACAGTGACGCCTTGTCTTCTACGTTGACTCGCAAACATTTTTCTCGCACGCTTCTCAAATTCAGTTTGTACATCCGATTTCTTCCCATCTCGACTAGAGCGACCATACGCCCTTGCTTGTCCTTCAAGTGTAGTACTCGGTCTTTTAAAAGTATCGAGTAACCTTTCTCCGTGAGTTGCCCCATACTCAAAATGTTGGTCTTGAATTCTGGTACATAATAAACATATTGGATTGACACGATTAAGCCATCCTTTTGTAAGTAACAAACCGTACCTCGGCCTTTGACCTCCACCTTTGATGCATCTCTAAATGACACATGACCATCTTCAATCTTTTACATCTCTTTGAATAGGTACTCGTGACCGCACATATGGTTGCTTGCCCCCGAGTCGAGGTACCACATAGTGTCATTGTTGATGTTGACTTCATTTTGAGCCATCAAGAGAAGGCCTTCATTTTCGTCTTCCAAGACTAGGTTGATTGTTTCTTCCACATTTTTATCGACTCGACAATCTTTTGCAAAATGCCCCACGTTACCACAATTATAACATTTGTCGGAGTTGCAATCCTTCGTAGTGACCATACTTGTAACACCTGTAGCACTCGATGTTGGAATAGTTCGACCGGCCGCTCTTCCTCGACCGCGTCCTCTTCCACGCCAATTTGGTTGGCTCGACTGTCCCTTCTCCTTATAGTACCTCTCATGACTGCTACCTTGACGCCGACCGAGTCAAGCAAGTGCATCTCCAAACTCTTCGTGGTGAGTTGGAGAGCATGAAGATGAAGGAGTCAGAAAGTGTATCTGACTACATCACGCGTGTACAAGCCGTGGTGAACCAACTCATTCGTTGGCGAAGCGTTAACCGATGCGCTGGTTGTGGAAAAGATTTTGAGATCATTAACCGACAATTTTGAGAATTTTGTGTGCGCAATAGAAGAATCAAAGGACCTTGTGACGCTCATAGTTCTCTCGAGGCACACAAACAACGTAAGAAGAAAAAAAAGGAAGAGACACTCGAGCAACCACTTCAAACCAAGTCGTCAATCAAAGACGAAAATGTATTATATTCTTAAAATTTCTGAGGTAGAGGGCGTGGCCGTGGAAGTCGTGAAATGAACACTTTTGCTAAAATGTCACATGCTTCTTTTGAAGTAGTTGCACTGGCAATCTTCTCAAAGCTCGACTCATCAACGGCTCGGAACAACATGTATAACGCCGTCTTATCCTTCGCTCGCGCCTCTTTCAACGCCTTGTTTTGAGCCGCCGTATATCCCGTGGTATTTGTTGGTTCTTCGAAACCTTCTTCGACCACCTCCCATGCATCTTGAGAGCCGAGAAGAGCTTTCATTTGAATGCTCCAGTTCTCGTAGTTCACTTTCGTTAGTCGTGGTAGCGGTATTTGACCCGTCACATTCGCCATTGGCTTTGATACCAATTTGTAAACTAAAAACTCACTTGAAATATTTAACTTTTGTATTCCTCTAAGTTATGTTTTCAAATGAAATCAACAAGGCCTTTATATAGACTCTACTCTTACAAAAAAAAAACTGAAAAATAATTAAATCTATCACCCCTTGACCTTTCATCTACAAATCTTTCACCTACAAAGACTCTTGACCTTTTATGTTTCCACTAACTTCTAAATTGTAGCTTCTAATTGAAAAAATCCACTAAAAAATAACATTTAATGTTTATTCAACAGAAAGTGGCAGAGTAGTGGAACCGGAAAAAAAAGGCCACACAAAAAGGGTAGAAAGCGAGCAAATGGAAGAGTAGAGCCTTTGAACCACGTCGAGACAGAACGACAACAAAGTGCGAAGCTCAACCAACGATTCTATTCGCTTAGAGCCGTTGTTCCAAATATTTTGAAAATGGACAAAGCTTCACTCCTTGCCCTTGGAGAAGTGATGTATCGAAGAGGAGAGGGTGACTGATTCAGGGTTTTTTTTGTTTGGGATGAGTTTGTGTTTGGTAATGGGAATAAGGTATCCAAGCTTCAACAAAACGATGTCGTTTTGGTTATTCAAAATGACATCATTTTGAATAAAGCTAATATAGAGTTAACCGAAGGTTTTTATTGTGAGTTTCAGATAGTTTAAAGTTTAAACTGTAACATTTTATAGTTTAAGGTTTAAAGTGTTTATTGACGATAGTTTAAGTTACAAAAGTGTAATTTTCCCTAAATAATATTATAAAAAGCATATCTAAGAAAAAATTGAATCATGACTTATTTTCATACAACCAAAATAATTTTTATTTAATACTAATATGTAACTCACATTAAAAATCATCAGTTCTCTTTTAGATACTAGATTTTTTATGTTTTGTATGATAAACATTGTAAACAAAATGTCAATTTAATTGATCATTAAATCATTAAAATCAATTTTTTTCTTTAATTATCTTTTAGATACGAGATTTTTATTTATCAAATATTTGTTTTGTATAATAAAATATTCTAAAGATAAATATCCACTTAATTCTATCATTAAATCCTTAAAATATTTATTTTCATAGAAAATAAATATAAATAAATTCAAAAAAAAATGTGTACTTGGTAGTTGAACTCAAGTCGCGATGGAGGAATGAGAATGAATTGAAGAACGCATACCACTGGTCTAGCACTCAACATATGTGATATGTGTCATTTTAATTTATGTTTAACTCGAATTTCACCAAAAAATTTGTACCCATTTTCCATTCTTTTACAAAAAACCTACGTAGCATATCCTTTACAAAATGCTTGCAATATTCTTAAACAAAATACCTACATAGCTATGTTCCTGTAAAAGCTCAACGGAGGGAGGGGTATAATGATGATTTTTTTATTATGTGCGCGACATATGATGACATATTAGTGACATTTGGTTTAATATTTTCGGGTCAGGGATGTTTGTGATGAATGGAGAAACTTTAAGAACCAGTGAGAAGGGGAAAAATTTAAGGGGTAGAGTGATTTTGGGTCAAAGTGTATGAAATTTTTTCATCGATGAAGAAATGAGTATATTGAGGATTTTTTTATCACGTAAGATACATGACATATTAAATGATATCATATTTTGGGTTATGATGGTTTTTGTGATGGATGGCATGGATCAATAAAAAAGATGTTAAAATTTAGACGAGTAAAGTGATTTTAGATTAAAATACATGAAGTGTTAAGATATTAACCCTAAATGCCTCTAAATCCGTGGCTGAAGATATCCAATTACGATTTTACCCTGTCGATTATAATACGTCACTACGCATCTACGCCCACAAACACACCAAGCTGGCGCGCCAAAGGGAGGAGAAAAGAGGTTGCCTCCCAAAAATCCCCGATAAGATTAAAGTAAGAGTATCTAGTTTTTATTTCCCCCTTTGGTTCTCATCTCTGCATCTGCGAAACCCTAATTCTCAGAGTTTCGCGAGATTACTTTTCGAAAATCATCAGGTACATGACTCCTACTCTCTCTCTCTCTCTCTCTCTCTCTCTCTCTCTCTCTCTCTCTCTCTCTCTCTCTCTATTCGTACCCATTGGGGGTAAACGTTGCAACTTGTTAATTAGCAATACGCGACTCTAGATTGAAATCTCTCATTACGGTTTTAAGGTTCGTTGTTTCTCTGATGCTTTTTTACATCTATCTGTCTCTGTGGATGTCTATGAATCTATGGATTAGATGATTTTTGGACAGTGTTTATTAGAGGTTTTTTTGGTCAAAGGGTTAATTGTGCTGTTGGGGTGTGTATTTTATGGATTGTTCAAATAATTCCCAGGTTTTTCTGTGTCCAAGGGATTTTCTACTTCAGTATGGTGTCGTATTGCTGTAAACTCTATTTACCGATAGACTGGGTAATTTGTTATTTGAATTGTCAGTTGTAAATGTATTGAGCTATTTGCCATTCTATAAGAAGTTCATGGTTTCATATTCTCTACCCTGCTTAATACACATTTATGCTGTCATATAGGTTGGTAAAGGTTACTGTGCCGAATGACATCTGTATCCAGTCAGCCACAGTTCCGGTACACCCAGACACCATCCAAGGTTCTTCATCTGAGGAACCTGCCATGGGAGTGCACTGAGGAAGAACTTGTTGAACTTGGAAAGCCATTTGGTAAAGTTGTGAACACAAAGTGCAACGTTGGAGCAAACCGTAATCAGGCTTTTATTGAATTTGTGAGTGATTATTTTCTTTTTTGGTTTTTCCTTACACACACATATTTCATTTTTCCCATTATTCCACGTGTTTGACATAACTTAATTTTTTAGGCTGATTTAAATCAAGCTATTGCAATGATATCGTATTATGCATCTTCCTCTGAACCGGCTCAAGTACGAGGAAAAACTGTGTACCTACAGTATTCTAATAGGCAAGAAATAGTTAACAACAAAACTTCAGCTGATGTTGCTGGAAATGTACTTTTGGTGACAATTGAGGGTGATGATGCACGCCTTGTCAGCATTGACGTTTTGCATTTGGTAAGCAAATTCTATCTTTCATTTTGCAGTCAAGCGGTAAAGCTGACATTACCAAAGACATTCACATGGATTATTGTGTTTAGGTTGTGGTTTGTCATGTTTTAGAAGTGTTTGTTTAACTTGGATATAAATGGGTCAGCAGGTCCATGTCAAGGCAATATCTTTGATGGCAGCTTATTGCATGGGGAGAAAGAGCACATGTGTGTTTGTCTCCTTTCTCCTTTCCTTACCACTACCTCTTTCTTCCTAACTCTTCTTCCTCAGCTTCCTCCTACCATTCTTGTAGTCTAGGATACTATCATCTTTATTCTCTTGTGCATTTCTCTACCTTTCTTCTCTGCGTGCTCAGTGGCTTTTCTTTTCTAAATCTGTTTAAAGGATTTGGAAATTCTGATTTCTTTTTATTGATGGGTTACTTTTCAAAAATTGAGGGTTTATTCTGTAATCGTTGTTCGATCAAGGGTTTACTTAATTCTTTATAGAGAAACTTTGCATAGCATAGTCACAAGCTCTTAAAATAAGATGAATAAGACGATAACTGCCTTACATGAATTCTGATTTTCGTGAGATATGTTATCCTCTGCTCTATTTTTCCTCATTCAATTTAAATTTGAAGTTTGCAGAGATGTTTTACTACGATTCACCCTTCTCTCGGATGTTTTTGAGGTGTGGATAATAATGAAAAAATTAATGATCAACTCATAAGAAAATAAAGAGATTACTGATTCATTTTTATTGATGGTTACTACTTACACGCCAAATATTGAAAGTAGCCGATAGTAATCTTTTCTTTCGTTCTTGGTCTTTGACGAAGTGAGCTTACATCTCAAAGGTATAATGGAAGTGCCACCAGCAGGCTTTTGTTAGTGTCTCACTGTTTTCTTTTTTGAATTAGTCCTTTTGCAATTGCTGACTACTTTTTATACTGATTGAGTGCCTATGTTTGAGGCCTAGAATACTTTCGTATTCAAGAGGGCTGAGTATCTGATATAGTGGGTCACTTTGTTTGATTAGCCAATATATTGGTTGTTACCCAGTCTATTTAAAACTAAGTTGTCATAGATGGAATTTTGTCTAAAGATAGTGATGCTTCCTTTGTTATATTGTTCTGAAAGTTATCCTGTACAATGCAGGTGTTTTCAGCCTTTGGATTTGTCCATAAAATTACTACCTTTGAGAAAACAGCTGGATTTCAGGTCTTTATACTTGTATTATTTTGTTTAACCTTGTCATTGGTTACCTCGGTACAAGCAGAGAAGCTTATTTAATTTATGATGCTCTTAGGCGTTGGTGCAATTTTCAGATGCAGAGACTGCCTCTTCTGCAAAGGATGCACTGGATGGGAGGAGCATCCCTAGGTGATTGACTTAATGCAATGCTATTATGGACCATGTAGCTTAAACGTGCTCCTATGAAGAGAAAATATGACTTGAACATGCTACATGCGCATTGTTATTTCATTGCTTTTTTTGGGCTCTTTCTTTAGATTAAAACTTGGTGAAAATTTTTGTACTACTGTATTATGCTATCTGGACCATTCTTTTAGATAGAAAATCTGCTGAAGTGAACCTTTATATGGTAGTTTCTAGTTTGTTTGTGTAATGTGCTCCAGAAATTAATGTGTTCCATAGTTTCTTATACTATGATTATATCAAAGGATTCTATACTGGAATTTACTGATCTTCCTTTCTTTTCTACTCTTATTCTAGGTATCTGCTTTCTGACCAAGTAGGACCATGTTCCCTTAAGATTACTTACTCTGCTCACACAGATTTAAGTGTGAAATTTCAGAGCCACAGAAGCAGGTTTTCCCACTTTTTTTAAGTATAGAATGACCATATACTTAATTTATGTTCATTTAATTTTGCACTTGTGAATTTAACATTTCACTTGCATCTAATTAGGTCATCTTTTTGTTGGTTATGACTCTCCCTCTGGTACTTTTGTGATTCAGGGACTACACTAATCCTTATCTACCTGTTGCTCCATCAGCCATAGATGGAAGTGGTCAGGTAAGAGCACTGGAAATGTACTGTATTTCTGGATTGGAATGTTTGGCAATTTGAGTATTTTTAACGCTTGTTCCTTGATACAAGATGCAACTATTCTTCATTTTTTTGGAAACTAATTTATTTACGGGTATTGTTGTTTTAAACACTTCCTCTGCTTTCAAAGTTTTTATTCTTGTATGGGAAAGTATTCTAAGGAACACTTTATAGCTGTTTTCTGGAAAAGTGTCTCGAACAAACTATAAGTGCAGGAAAGTGTTTCTTCGTTCTGCTTCCCTCCTGCTTTTGTGTGGTAAAATTCATGTCGTAATGGTATGCATATCCTTGTTTAATTTACCTTTCACCATTTCAGTTGACAATGGGGTTGGATGGAAGAAAACTCGAACCTGAGAGTAATGTTCTTCTTGCTTCTATAGAGAATATGCAGTATGCCGTAACCTTGGATGTTTTACATATGGTATTATTTTGACTTTTGTTAGCACTGATACTGGGTATCTGATGTTTTTAGCAAAATCTTAAAGTTCTTCATTATGTTGTTCTCTCTGATATTCTGCACTTACTGTGGCCCTAGGTTTTTTCTGCTTTTGGGCCAGTCCAGAAGATTGCGATGTTTGATAAGAATGGTGGAGTTCAGGCCTTGATTCAGTATCCTGGTAGTTTGCTGAAACCTAATTTCTCTTTTTGTTAAAGAGCACGTTTATAAGTCTAGTCATTAGCGTATCCTGGTAGTTTTCTGAAACTCTTGTACTACATCGGGTGTCCAGTGTCAACCTTGAAGTTGATGTGCTTGCACTTGATTGGTCCTTGTTCTTATTTTCTTACTGGCGATGGACTTCTGTAATCTTTATGGTATTACAATATGAAAGTTAATATTATCAAGGTTGCTATGGGTTGCAGACGTTCAGACTGCTGTTGTGGCCAAGGAAGCCCTCGAAGGACACTGCATCTATGATGGAGGGTTTTGCAAGCTTCACATCTCATATTCACGCCACACTGATCTCAGCATCAAGGTAATTTGAATTATGTCCCCATTGATCTTGTTGACTAGGCCGTTTCCTTTGTCGAAGCTAGATCATATCGATGTATGGTACATGTGCCACTTGATTTTTGTTTTCTATTATGCTATGAAAATATTCATTCTTAGCACCATCAGAACTTCAAAAAGGGGGAAATAACTCATTTTTGTTTCATTGAATTCAAATTAACAAAGAGAGCCTAAAGTTTCGAGTGACATCATCCAGGTCAACAATGATCGCAGCAGAGACTATACAATCCCCAACATTCCCATGGTAAATACCCAGCCGCCTCTGCTTGGGGCACAACAGCCCCTTCAGATGGGGGGTCCTTCCGGTCATCAATATAATGGTACTCAGTTTGCTCCAAATCAGCAACAACAGGCGATGTCTCAGCCTTTAGCAACCTGGGGTTCAGGTGCTCTGCAAATGCCTCACCACTCTATGCCCATGCAAATGCATAATAATCCTTACATGCCACCAGGAACTGTATCGTCTCAAATGCCCCCTGGTATGATGCATACCCACATGGGTCCACCGCAGACAGGAGCAATGCATCCTTATCGCCCTGATCAGATGCACTAGCATACCTACTTTTGCTAGACTCAACCTGAACATCCTGAAATTTTCAAGAGAGGTATATCTCTTAAACCAGATGCAAGTTGGAATAGGAATTCTGCATCAATTGGCTCGTGTATCTTTGAATATCCATTATTCTCAGTCTTTGATTAGGCATTCTCGCCCTTTCGTTTGTTTCAATATTTTGAATGTGAGATTCTAAGCATGGTTAACTTTTAAAAGATTACAGTATATGCATTGCAAGAAATACCCAGAAGTTGACTACCATGTGAGGGTTTATTTTAGCGAATTGGAATATGATTTGGTTGGAATGTGTGGCTGGCTGCATCTTGTCCGCTCAATTACCTTAATAAAAGTTAGAAAAAAAGGAAAAACAAAAGCTTCCTTCTTACTGTCCCCCGGGTGGTGCAACTCTTATCTGAACCTTATTTGGCCTTACGTTTTAGCCAAGTCTTTTAAACTGTTTGGTGAAGAATTAAACTTTGGTATTACATTGAAAAAATGACATTGTACGGTGTCAATTGTCTTTAGAAAAGTAAACTTTGGAATTTGTAGGTCTACTAAGCCACCTTAAAGACCTTTTTCTTTTTTAAATATTTTATCAGTATTGTCACTTCTGAAACAAGAATTGCTGAACCCAAAAGTGTCAAGAAAGTATTCAAGGGCATGTCCTTTGTCCCATTCTATAGAGGGTCTTATTTCCATGTACAAAAATTGTGAAATGAATTTGTCCATTTAGCTCTCTCGATTATATTGCAAGTTCGTTATATTCAAATAGGCCAACTTCATATTCCAGGTACTTTCTTCATCGATAGAAAGATCTACTGTTCTTTATGAAGACCAGAGACGTCGGTTCTTCCTATGTATATTTATTCATCTTTCGAAGGGGAAACCGTAATGGTAGTATAGATGCTAGCAGCTCAACTCTCTAAAAGCATGGCATTAGATGTTCAATTACGGTGCAGGATTTCTTCCGATGAGCAAAGTTGAATATTCATTCAGTAAGCAAAAAACAAACTAAAACAAGCTCATTCACACTATCTATAGAGCTTGTTGAAACATATTTAGTGGTAAACCAAGCAGATTATGAAACCTATATAACCTCAAAGTAGTCCTTTAAAAGTTGGACTCGGGGGAGAAATAACGTAGATATTATATTTACAAAAGCAAAAGTTGAATTCAGTTCCCAATTCCCCAAATTTGAGAAAGTGATCTGCTTGAAGATGATGATCTTCTCCATCTTGCTAACCTTAACAAGAAACTTAGTACGTCTGATGGGTCTTTCAATGAGTATTGAGCTTTTGTTTCTTTTGGGATTGAAGATACTAGAATTGGGTACCCTTGTCCTCTTCTTCTTATTACCTGCATTGCATTGCATTCATTCACTTAACTATTTCTAGTCAGTAATTGAATTCTAAATTTTGTATACGTCAACATTTAATTAAAAACAAAAAATGAATTTTAGATTCAATGTTGAGATGAATTTTAGATTCAATCTTCTAAGATTACCTTGAAAGCATCTTCGTCAGTTCGATCATCACCAATGTGTAAGGGAATGACGTCGCTAGAATCGCTGAACCCAAAAGTGTCAAGAAAGTATTCAAGGGCATGCCCTTTGTCCCATTCTATGGAGGGTCTTATTTCCATAACCTGAATTTAATAATATGTTTAAAGTTTGTTTTATATTTCAGATATGAAACTAATATCACATGGAATATTTAAAAAATTTCCCACCTTTTTACCCCGACTTAAATGAAGCTCTGGATAGCTTTTGAGTACAGTCTTCACCTTCTCTTCCAATATGCCATAATCCTGCACATCAAACCAACGAATGCTTTTAATTTCACATAGCAATTCATAGTTTCCAATTATTTTAGATAAACTTATGATTGGTACAATTTCATTGTTCATAAGTAATTATTTATGTTCGTTACAATCCGAATCATTAATAAATAAACAAACGAAAAGAAGTAATTATTACATGTATGATTTTAAATTGACATCACTTTCTAATAACTTTTATTTACAAAGGTATATACTTGTCGGGATAGACATGATTTCTTTAATCGCGAGATGTGACAAGAACATTTCGAGTATAAATATGCAGTACCAAATATATAAAAATGTAGTGAAGGCAAAGATGAAATGTAACACAGAGATAAGATAAATATCAAGTACCTCTTCCTTGACTTGCCGGAAATGAACTGAGACACAAAACCTATTATCTTCGACCATAGCACCTTCAATTTTATTTGTTGTTTCCTTTAGGAGTTTGTATATCTGTCACAATTATTAAAACATTGTCAATGAGTTTCTACAGATAGAATATTTAATAATTAATTAAGAATACAAATTTTACATAGTTATTAGTTGGACGATATATAGAAAACCTGTTCAATTGCAGGCAAGAATTTCTTGGCTGGTTGAAAAAGAATCCCATCACCCTGAAAGAATTAATTAAAAAAACTTATCAATACATTATTTTATAATCGTTTAAGAGACGAAAACGAATAATGAATCATTTAATTAGATAATTAAGAAATATATAATAAATATTAAATCATTAATTATTTTTTATCAACAACTGAGTTATCACCCGTGTTATTCTCTACCTTATAATTTATAATTTTTATTTTGAGGTGAAGTCAACTATTGTACAAAATTTTTGAAAATCCTACAAACTTAATATATTGTACTTTCTTTCCTCGTTTATAACAAAATAACTAATGTTTTCGATTCACACCTTTTTATCGGGGGATGTGGTACAGTATTTGCCATCAGGGAACTTCATAGATCTTGGTGGTGGTACCATTATGTCCATCCCATGGCTCCCAGCATAATAAACGTTACTCAGTTGCACAAAATCTTTTACCTGAAACAAATTAAGTTTTTTATTTTATGACGAGAAATTCATTATGGATCACATAGGTAGAAAATAATTATACCTTATCTATGCTCCTTCCACTTATTATTGCTGTTGGAAAACATTTTGCAACTCCTCGCACTGCTGCACGCATCTGTCACATAAGTTGTCACTAAAAATTTTAGTTTATAGTTCATATGTTAAATAAGAAAATAATGGGTCAATTTAGAATCAACTAAATTTTGATTGCAAAAAAAACTTTGGTATTATAGACACAATTATTTGAAAAAAGAAGAAAAAAATTGTTTACCTCATTAGACATGAAAGCAGTATCAGGGTCATCAACGATTGGTGAGAGGGTACCATCATAATCTAAGAAGACAACAATTTTATTTCCCTTTACTGCTTTCATCATCCGATCGAATGAACCCAATGCAGATGGATGTTGCATCTACAGAATTCATTATCATGTAGCAAGTTTCAGAAACTTATAACAACCACATGTAATTAAAACAATAATTGAAGAATTGTGACTTATATATATTTTTAATGGTTGTATATAACAATTTTGCTCATTACATGTAACATGACTTAATCGTATTGTATCACATGTTTATAACCACTAATGATAATGATAGTGGTTTAGTGAAACTCGTTATTTAAAAATAACATCTGATATGACAGAACCACCCTTCTAGTAGTCAGTTGAAAAGTCAGGTATTGTCTTTTTACGTATCAAATTTGACGGCCAACACATAAGTCTTTTTGGAGGTAACACATAAGTTTATGACGATAGAAGAACAATAACGCTTCTATAGTGTGTGTGATTATGAAGGAAAACTTACCACCCATGAAGTGTAATTCTGATCTGAGGCAGTAACTTCATTAGTCTTAAGACAATAAGGCAACAAGACTCTGGAGCTGTTGCCTTGGTTTTCATCATCTTTTACGTTTGAAATTGCTTCCGATTTCTGTTTGTTGGAAGGAGGCCTTGGCAATCCAATTGCCTGGTTAAGCTTTAGCTTGCCAAAGTTGATCTTCATCATCTATATTCTCATCAAAATAATAAAAATAAAAATTAATTACTACACGTTAAAAAAAACTAGTTCATTTATTTTGTTAGCGCAACAACAAAGAGGGTTACTGAATTCCACTATGCTTCAGTTAAAAAAAAAATCAAGATGTTGAAGCGTGAGTCAAATGTCTCACATCAGACTTTGATAAATCTTAGTTATACTATCTAAACGTTACTCATATCAACAAAAGTTGGATCTTTTTATTGAAGTGTGTATTGTAAAGTTTCATTTAATAAATTTGTTTATCATCGTATTGTGTGTGTTTGAATTTCACGCTGCTCCAGTTAAAAAAAATAACACAACAAGAGTGTTACTAATTCTTCGCCTTACTAATTCTTTTCTTTTATAAGAAAGGTAAAGACAAAAAAATGACATCGATTAATTACCTAAAAGGGTAAAGTCTCAAATAACTTCATATAATACCCACGTAACCAAAAAAAATAAAAAAAATTCTAAGAAAATATTTTTTTTTCTAATCCCCTTCATTTTCTTTCCGTGAAATTACTTTAAGCTTTAGAGGAACTTTCGTTAGAAAATTTCCACAGAGGTCGGTTGAATTTAATATTTGAAGAAAGCAACATTATTTATTATTTTCATTTAAAAATACTACCAAATCAAATAATAATTAAAAAGAAGGGGCCAGGGGAGTCAATATCACCTCTGTATATATTGTTTTCAGGCAAATTCAAATTACCAACTTTTTAGTCAAAGCATAAAGTAACGAGCAAGTGTTTGTGAATGATAAATCAGTGGGCTTGTTAGGATTAGATAGTTAATTAAAAAATGTCATTTTCATTTTTAGGACATATTATTGCCAAACTAAAGTACAAAACAAAGAAAGAAATTATATACATATATTTAATAGTTAATTAAGTTAGATTACATGATTAATTATGTGATATAAGTACAAAGGTTAAAATGTATTTTGTAATTCCTGGGTAGGGTTCTTCAATATCAAGCTGACTCAGATGACATTGATATGAAGGATGAGAGTCCTTAAAACATTATATATAAACCTATCGTATACATTGTGTATAAATAATATAATATAATCAACTGACATTATGAGTTTGATAATCTCTTTTTCTCTCTCTAAGAAATTGCAAGTGGGGGATCATGGGAAAAACAGTACAAACGCATAGGTAATAGTCAAGGGCAATCTAGTTGTTGCTGAAAGGGACAATGTGTGACTTAGAATATAATAATATGTACAAACTATTAATGAAAAGTATGTTTTAAATAGTATTACTTTGCATGAGCAAATTAAAATCTTAATTTGAAAACTCTAACAAGAATAAAACTCCACACAACCTTCTAGTATGAATTATTTTAAGAATATAATTATCTTAAAATCATCAACACATTATACTAAATATTAATTTATAGACTAATAAATGACACGTCCACACGGTTTGGACTAATGAGAAATAGTCCCCTCATTAGCATTACTTAATACATGACAAAACTATCGAAGTCAAACGAAATGAAACTATCTAGAACTGTACTAAGAAAACATTAGAAAAAACTCTTATTGTAAATCATAAAATAATGAAACATTAAACTATATGCGTGTACTGAAAATTCTGGTAGATAGTTAAACCGTCAAATCCATGTAATCCAAATATTATCTTGTGATTAAAAAGTTACTAATATGTGATTACACTAATTAAGTGTGTAAATTTGTGACAATGCATGCATCAGTTAATTAAGTAATAATACTTTTAGTGGAGGTATGACTTGTTAGAGAGGTACATAAAGCATTAATTAAGAATCAAGCAAAAGTGATTTAGACCGACAATATTGGTTTGAAAAATTAAATAGAGTATTAAATGAAGGAACATGAAAATGATATAGGCTTTAAAGAAACAAATAGACGACTCCCAATTTGTTCTAACTTTGACACCAACTTTGTAGCCGTTGATTGAGTGATTTATTGCTTTGGGAAGCCAAAGTGTTATCCGACCATTGTTTTCACATCTTTTGAAAACAGAGCTACATTTTCTTGTAACTCTAAAAAGAAGGCAACATATGTAGTGCCTAACAGTTTAACCAACCATTCTTTTTATTTAGGGGAATGTTATATATATGATTTTTTTATTATGATCACTCGACCAAAGTTTTCTTAGTCATATCATAGATGATATTATTGTTAAGGTTAACACTTTTTTAAATTGCTCAAAATATGGAGGTTTTTCTCTGAGTTTTCTTTCTAATCTGTTGAATGTATTTAAATATCTTGTAATAGACCTTATTCATAGTTATTTGATTATCTGTTAACTGCTATATGATTTAGCTAAGGCTTATGCTATTGTTTGGTTGATTTAATTCACAACAACAATTGATTAAACTTTGACAAATTCTTCTAAAAAAATGAATATTCTAGTCGCATTGTTTAAATTTTCTTGTAATATGTAATTTTGTGAGAAATAATAAGAATTTAATAGACTAAACTAGGCACATTTTTTTTGAATTGGATGGGAAAGAAAATCATATTTTGTGAGGAAAATATGGAATTGGTAATGTAATTAAAAGGGAAAAAAAGTAAAATAAAGGCGTTGTCACCGATAAAATGGCCAACAAAAATAGGTCCTAACCGTTTTTCTGGTATAAAAGTCAGATTCGACAAAGTTATTCTAGTCAATACACGACAAAAAATAATATGTCGGTGGACCCTATTAGATCCTTCACCGTACACGTGTCGAATTACCAAATAAAAGCAAAAAGTTGTCATCTGGTTCGTAGGGTTGATCTTCTAAACTACCTGCTAGTTTTGTTTGCTTCCTATGTGGACTGTGGGCCACAGCTGACAGTCAACTGTGGGCCATATAGACGACACGTGTACCATCTGTTCACATGAGAAACTTTTCTCTAGAAAATTACGAGATTGACGCGCTCAAACAGGAGCGTGAATAGTACGTGTATTTTCCCAAGAGCAAAGCGGTTGTGACGTACTGTCCATGCGCTGATATTGCGCGTGGCATCAGCTAGCCATGGTTATTCGTTTTGTTGCCAAAAAACCTAACACCAACCGCCTATTCGCCTTGTCGTTTTTTTTTCCTTCTAATTAAATTCTCGAAACGACTTTGACAAAAAAAAAAAAAAATCTGGAAACGAAATTATTGGGATAATATTGGGAAAAACGAGTGTAAAAAATAAAATTGAAAACGAGAGAGATATTTAAAAAATTCATGTAGTATTAATGTCTATGAAATATTAGCAAACAAGGGTTAATTTTTAGCAAAAACTCACAAAATATAGAAAACCTATTACACCCCAAAACTAAAAACGAGATTTTCAATTGTGTTTTCTAGAGAGAGATATATCTTTTGGCAATGACACTACCCAATGTATAAATGAGAATTAAGAAACTCAAGAGCATTGCATGGATTAAGATATGCGAGTGGAAAACGAGAGGCGTTTTAGGATACCAAATTCAGCCGTATATTTAGACATCTAAGATAAAAACATATATATGTGTAGATTTTAACAGATTTGGAACAATATTATCATACAACTAAGAAAAAACTAGAAGATTTAAAATATGCACTCACCAAGTTATGCTATCTTGAACGCTTTTATGCTGATCTTCGGAGCCAAAAATACTCAACACAAAATGAACTAGAGAGAGAGAGAGAGAGCTTGGAAGTAGGGTGGTTTTGAGGGAGAGCACCTAATCTAGGGGTTTATTTATAAAGAGAGAATTGGAAGGACTTTAATAATTTTGGAAGTATATGCCCAGGTGCCGTACTTACCCCATTGCATCTAAACTTCCTGAAGGTTACCCTCCATGTTGGGCCCATATTCTGGAATTAATTAGTCAAGTTTTTTCATTTTAAATGAGAAAAGTTTGAAAAACCAAAAAAAAAAACACCCTGGGTTTTGGGGTTTTATATTTATGATTCTATCTCTTTCCATTAGAACTCACAGTTGGTTTTCTGCTTTTAATTTGTACATCAGTGTGATATTGCGTGATGTGCTCGAAAGACTTTAACTAGGGGTTATTACTATTAGGGATGTCCTTTGACGTTATTGTCCCAACATGATAATCTCACATTCCAAAATACTACCGTGTTCGTTACATATGAAACCAAGTTCTAAATGTTGTTGCAGTAATCAAAATATTGCAATGTCATCACCGCTTAAAATAAGAGCAATATGTCATCACCGCATTTGTATGAATTGATGAATATTATATTATACTATGTTTAAATTTTGAATTAAAAACTTATTCTATAATATTTAATTAATAAAATACATAATATAAAATAATCATAAACACAAAAAATACATCATAATATAATACAATATATCATTTATATATTACATTATAGTAATTACATTGACTAAAAAGTAAATATGATTATTATCTAAAAGGTAATATTTATCTTTCACAAACATATATACAATATAAATCATAATTAATACTAAATGATAAAATATTCATGTTGTTAAACATATATAGAAATACTAAAAATATCCATAAATTTTATATTGAATAATGAGATATTCATATAGATTTATGAATATATAAAAAATTAAAATTGGTTTCTATATAATAATTTATTTATATAAATCGGGTAATAATTTATCCATACTTCATCAATATATATTATATTTAATATGCATTGTATAGTGCATAGTTCAAACAAGTAAGGAATACGTGAGGTACTTAAGCTAAAGTTTGTTATAATTTGAGTTGGTATCTGTGAAAGATGGAAGAATCTCATTCTCATTATTGAATTCTCTTCATCTCATAAACTTCCAGAAGCAAATGATAGATTTAAATGCCAGCTTCCCCTAATAACAGAATTTGGCTGTAAGCGCACTACTTGAAACCACAGCTAGTTGGTAGAAACCCCGCAATAGAGTAATTAATTAATTTTCTTCGACTGTATTAGGATTTTTTGTCACACATAGTTTATACATACTAACGTATAGTTTTAATATATATGAGAATCGCGTTAAACTTACATGAAACATTATTTTATTAAATTCATAAAAATAAAATCAAAATATTTATTTAGTGCTCATTTTACTGCTAGAAATTGTATTTTCCACACCAAGTTATTCTTTCACAAAATAAAATGCAAATAAATCTAAAAAAAGTAGCAAAAACGAGATGACATTAAATCTTTGTCGCAAAGTCTCTGAATTTTAAGATAGATATCTATGTGTAATTTTAGCAAAGATTTACTAAGCCCGAACTGGCATTATTTGAAATCACCGATGTGTCTACCTTTAAACCCGAGGGAAAGGTGCCTTGGGCCTTTTCCATCACTTTAAACTTGACTTATTTGAAAAATAGTCCATTTTTAAAAAATAAGGAAGAGAATGACAAAAATAAGTTTTATTTGTAAGAATGAACAATTTTTTTTTCTTTTGATAAAACTGAAAATTTTATATGTATTAATGTACTATGGTATATAAAAATATGTTATGGTATATATTTATATACCATAATTATTTTGATATACCATCAATATACCATAGTATTTTTTTACACTATTTATGGTATACTATGATATATTTTAATATACCATCAGTAAATCGTAGTATGTTTTTAGTATATTTTTATATACCACATGTTATAATCATATATGACAACTTCTTCCCACACCCAAATCTGTCACCTCCTTCTCTTTTCACCTCTCTCTCGCCGGAATCCTAAAAATCTAGAAATCAAACCGAAAAAATAAAAAAGTGATACAAAAATTGATGAGAAATCCACAAAATCAAGAAAATAAAAAAAATATAAAACATACTAAACCAGAAAAAAATATACCATGAGATCCAAAAACAGATCATGAAGGGAGATAGCGACGAAGGGAGATAACGACGAAGGGAGAAGACGAATTGAAGAAGAAGGAAGAGGAATGAGGCAGAGAAGAAATAGAGAAAAGAAGACGAAGGGAGAAGACGAAGAAGAAAGGGAGAAAAGAAAGATATTGAGACGAAGGGAGAGAAGAAAGATGTAGAGATGAATGGAGAAGACGAAGGGAGAAAGAGGAAGGGAAACTTGTCCATTTGTGCAAATAAGAAACTTTTGGACCATTTTCTAAAATAGCAAAAAATGGCTCATAAACCTAATTTTTCCTTTAAACTTCTATTAGTTTTATTCTACAAATTAGTCGGGAAATTGTAGTAGATGATAATTTTTTTTAACTTATATGTAAGAATGACCATCATATGTATACATGTACAAATGATCATTTTTAAGTTTTAGAAGTTTAAGTTATTTATGAACTTACTATTTTACCTCTTTACTTGTGAGAGTAAATTCCCGTCACTTTTATTTTTTATCTTATGTTTGTTTATGCGATTTTTACAAATTTTATTCAAACTTGTTCAACTTGCTTAAAAAAATATGTCCAAGCTACAATAAATCTGCCAAAACCATTGAATTTTTTTTATGTTCTTGATTTAGTTTATAAGTTATTTTTCGCAATCTGAAATAGATAGAGATATTGTTTACTTATTGTTAACGAATTATGTACATGGCAGGGTTGTTCTAATTTATTTTTTATGCTCATCTACAAAGATGATTGGCTGTCAAATTGATGATGATTCTATCTTTTGGTCAACATCCAATGAAGATAGGAGAATGATGAAAAATATAATACATTAGAATGTATCATAACAGCAAGTAAAATTTTATTAACAAAAAGAAAACATATTGATGAGATATATGCAATTAGACGAACAAGGAGCATGTGGATCTCACATTCCCATTTTTTTGTACAAAAAAAATGAAACAAAGATGGAGATCTCGATAGAGAGAGTAGACGGCGCATAAAAAATGAAAGTAAGGTTTTTTCTGGTATAATGTGTTTTAAAGGAAATTATTCAAGATAAGTGAGAAATAACATAAACAAACATAAGGAAAAAATAAAAGTGATAAGAAATTATTCTTGGTGGTTACAAACGTGAAAGAATAAAAAAGTAAAATTGTAAGTTCATAACTAACTTACAACTTCCTAACCTAAATAGAGTCATTTTTACATAGTATTAAATTAGTGGGTCATTTTTATCTATAAGTTCTATAATGAGGTCAATCTATACTACTTCTAAAAGTGTGGTTATTTGAAAAATATTTTTAGACCATTCAATCCAACCATATTGATGTTATTCCTAAGATACCCCTATAACAATAAATTAGTACAATAATTGATTTTGAAAGTTACAAATTAAAGCCACAAAGCATGTAAGTTACAAAGCACAATATATAACTTACAATTAATCATTTTCCCATTACTTTTAAGAAGCCTTACCTAAAAACATTTTTCGACACATATGTTAGGCGCCAGTTGCTTTAAGATATTTATATGTATTTCTCTTACTGTTCAAATATGTATTTTGCACACATCCAACGTTCTCAAACATTTAATATTTTATTGATTGTCTTTTATACTCTAATAAGATATGTTTATTTAAAAATTTGAACAACAACATTGTTTTTATTTAGGCATTGTGTTTCTTTCAATTAATCCTTTCTACATTTAAATATGTTATTGATTGTCATTTTGATTAATCGCATATAGTTTATTTGCAAAATTTTTAATTTTAAGTGTTTGAAAAAAGTTTACGGTAGTACCTAAAATTTTATCCGATATATATTATAATTTAATTAAGCTTAATTTAGTGAAAAAAATTACACGTGCAATGCATGTGATGATAAAAAATTCTTTAATTTTTATTTCTATTATATTAAAAGGGACTTAAATGAGAGAATCTTTTAATTTCCCCTCTTACCCTTTATAGCCTCTTAAAGTATAGTACAATTTGAGTATTTCATTTTTCTAATTTAATTCATATGTGAAATTATATTTTCTATTTAATCTTTTATATATATATAATTGGGTATGGATACTTGAAATTATGTCAAGTGTCATAATAACTTAATGCCAAGTGTCAGACCCTTTCTTTAAATACTCAATTACCGCCAATTAATATTATATATACACATGTTACCATTCATTATACTAATACACTAATTAGTTTTCTTGACTAACTGTTTTTAATTTATATTAGCAATAGACTTACTTAGTAAACTTAAATGATTGAACTGATATTTAATATAGATAGTAAACATTTTTATATATAAACTTCAATATAGTACAATTACAAAAATGTTGGACTTACATTTATATTAATTTGTTACATTTAGCAATTTTTTATACAAGTTTTAATATATGAATGTTTAATTATATTGTAAACTTATAATGTATGACCAACAAATAATCTATAAAGCCTACAAAAATATTTAGTATTTGTGAAGTTAAACCGTATAATTCAAAAGGGAAATATATTATATAATGCCTTATAAATTAACTTATAAGTTTTTATGTAATTTATGATTTGCATAACATAAATATTAAAACGAAATGCCAATTGTTGAAACTTTTCACATCATATTTGTTTCAAGTAACAAATTAATTACATAATGAAAACAATTTAATCACGTAATCAATAAGTATATAATTACTTTATGATTATTGGAACTCGTGGGAGAAACTAAACGTTTTAGTCGTTTTAGAGTCTATGATGTACAAATTGTCTAATGGATAAGCATTTTGATATGTACTTACATTATATGTATTTTGAATAACAAAATAAGTTACTGAAGGTCAATAAATATTTTAATAACTAATAAATTCACAAGTAACGGGTTAATCAAATTGAACAAAAATACTAATAAGATGTACACTTTAAGATATGCAAAAAAAAATTGTTAATTGTGTTAAATAGTGAATGAATTTTTATAACTATAATAGACAATTTCTCATGAGAAATGAATATGCTAATTAAACTTAATAACTTTTGAGATTTTAAAGGAAATGTTAAATGAAACTCAAAAGCCAATGAAAAGTTTTTGTTATAGAAAAAGTATTAAAATGGCAAGACCAAATAAAATTAGCAACAATAGGAAACAGAGAAAAGCTATGTTGGTCCTAATTCTCTCAATTTTTCTGAAACTTCAATATCAGGTATCATTCACTACAAGAACACTCTAAAATTTTAAGTAATGTTTTATCTATAATTGTTTATTAATATTCCAGTTTTTTATTATATTTTTGACGTCATATTAACTGAATTTTCAATTGCCCCATCATTGTCCATTACAAATTTAGTTTTTCTATTTGTCTAGATTGCAATACGCTCCACCTCATCATAGCGAAACCTTCCATATATGTATATGTTGTAAATTATTTTAAGCCAATTTCATTGATATTCATTCTTACCATAAAAATTCATACAATTCATTTCTCTATAAGAAATATTGTGTGATTGTGATGAACACTTAAAATTATATTTTAAGCTTTTGATAGTTTGAATTAATAGATTTGTGTAATCCGTGCAACGCAGGTGCATTTTTCTAGTGTCAATTTATTTTTAAGTGTTAGTAGAACTAAATAGTTTTTTTATAATATTATATAGTCAAAAATTAATATATGTGAAGATAAAAATCGATATATTTTGTATAATTTTTTTTAAGTCAATAATAATGGTTTTATTATAAATTTATCAATTAAATATGTTGTAATACTTGTGATATCAGGAACATTAAAAATTCATAAAAATAATTTTAGAAAAAAGACATTAATATCTTTGAATAATAGAAACTATATCTTAATATGATAATCATTTTTCTCCCTTTTACCCTTTATAGCCTCATAAAATATAGTACAATTTAGGTATTTTATATTTTTTCATTTAATTCAATATAAAATGAAATTTTGTATTTAATGATAATTTATTTCAAGTTGTTAGTAGAACTAAATAATTTTATAAAGTTAGAAATTAATATATGTGAAGATAATATTCGAGATCTTTTGTACAATAAATTTTTCTTTTTAAGTCAAGAATAATGGTTTTATGATAAATTTATAAATTAAATTCATTAATTCTTATGACATCGGAAACATAAAAAATTTCATAATATAAATTTAGAAAAAATATATTAATATCTTTTTCAATAAGAGAAACTATATCTTAATATGGTAATACTTTTTTTATGAATATGCCAAATTGATGGAATAAAATTATTTTCTATATTATTCAAAGAACAAATTTATATAAGCAATTTAAAGATTATAAACAAGCTAATGTATTTACATATTACAATAAGTTTCAAAGATATTTAATATTAAATGAAATCATATGTTTATTTTAAATTAGTTTAACACGTGCGAAACACGTATTTTTCTACTAGTTATACTAAAAGCCTAAACCAGTTTTGCATATTAATTGAGTTAAGTAGTGTCCATAGAGTTAATTTCCCTTTGATTTTTCTACTAAATGAGAATTAAAAGTAAAGAAGATATTTTATATTTCTGGGCAACTTGTCCGAGACATGGCTCTTTTGTTGAATGTCTTTTCAATAAAGCTTTTTGCTTCTCTGCTTGTTTGGACTTTTGAGATTCTATGATGTGCACAGCTCTTCCCAGGCATCATTTTGATCACAATCATCTTCTTTTATATGTGAATCATTTAGTATCTTTTGGTCCACGTTCTTTCAGGTTTAGATCCATTTGGCTTACCCGCTCATCATTTATCGATTTGGTGCGGCAAGTTTGGGCTTCGTGCTCCTCTTATCATCCTATGTTTGATTTCATGAAAAAAATAAAATCTCTTAAATGAGCTTTAAAAGATTGGAACTTTCATGTTTTTGGGGATCTAGATTCTCAACTAGAAGTGGCTTCCTCTAATCTTCAACGGATTCAATAACGTATGTCTTCCAAGTGGAGGCTCATACTGCTCTTGATTTGGTATGGTCTTTTGCTTAAAGATCATTGATGGGTTAAATGGTTGCCGAATGAGGATCGTAATACTGTTTTTTATCACACATTTTTGAAAATTTTCAAATCTCAAAAGCTCTTTGCTTCTCTTAATATAGATTATCAGATTACTTCTGACACTTCCATGATTAAAAGCTACATTATTAGTTACTATACTGATCTATTCTCATAATTGAATCTGAATCTTCCCTATGATTCTTCAATAATTGTCGATATCATTCATTCCTCAATTTCTGCTAATGAAAATGATCGTCTTACTGCCCTTCCAGATGCTGATGAATTTAGAAATGCAGTTTATGCTCTTCATCATAATAGTCCTCTTGTTCCTGACAGTTTTACCTGCTCATTTTTCCACTCTTGCTGAGACATTGTTGGTAATGACATGGTTAAAGCTACTAAACTCTTTTTCAGTTTCGGTCACATTATGTCTGACTTAAACTCAAATTTTATAGTTTTGGTTTCAAAATTCATATGCCTCAAGGATTGATCAATGTCTTCCAATTGTTATCAGAAACTTAATTATAAAGTTGTTACAGATATTATATATGAGAGACTCACTAGTATATCTAGCATAATTGTTTCTCCAAATCAATTTAATTTTATTCAAGGTCATCATATTGAAGATTACATTGTGGCCACTTCTGATTGTGTCGACTGTCTCAATAAAAGTGTTATGATGGAAATGTTGCTATGAAATTTGACATCAGGAAAGCTTTTGATTCTATGTGGTGGTATTTCATTATTCGGGTCCTTTAACCTTCAGTTTCTTTAACACCTTTTATTCTTAGATTTCAAATATCTTCTCTTCTTCTTGTATTTCAATTATGATTAATGGCAGTCCTGAGAGTTATTTCAGCTGTTCAAGAGGTGTTCATCAGCGAGATCTTTTATCTCCTATTCTCTTTGGTATTGTTGGAGATTTTCTTAGTTGTTACTTGATTCATATGACCGGTAATGGAGACCTTCAATCCATCTCATCTTCATTGGGAATTGTTGCTCCTACACACCTCCTATATGCTGATGATGTCCTACTTTTTTGTAAAGACACTAGGGCTGCTATTAATAAAGTTGTTGACAATTTCACTCTTTATGGTAATCCCTCAGGTTAAGAGTTTAATTAGAAGAAATCTTTTATTTATTTTGGTCTAGCTCCAAGAAGACAAGAATCTCTTTTGTCTTTAATTGGCATGCATAGGGGCTCTAGTTCTTTTACTTATTTGGGTGCACCTCTATTTGTTGGTTCTCCTAAAATCTCTCACCTTCATAATATTATGGATCGTATTATGACCAAGATGTATTCTTGGATGGGAAAGACTCTATCTCTTGATGGCCGTGTTTGTTTAGTCAAATCGGTGATTCACTCAATGTTCCTTCACTCTTTCATGGTCTATAAAATGACATGTGGGTTTATTGAAAAAAATTAAATCAAACTATTCATAACTTTATTTGGAAAGGCTTGGTGGATCAACGTAAATCTGTAACTGTGGCTAGGAGTAATTGTTGTCATCCAACTTCTCTTGGCGGTCTTGGTATTAAAAACTTGAGTACCATGAATCATGCCTTGTTAAGAAAGTTCACATGGAAGCTTATAACTTCAGATCTTTTTGTTTATGTGTACCTTCGTACACGATATCTTCTCTAGTTCTCTCTTGATTTATGCTTGTCGCTATTATATTTCCTCATCTGTTTGGTTAGCTTTTCGTTTATATTACTTCACTCTTCTTTCTGAATGCAAATCGATTATTGATACACACCCAAGATTAAAAATTTGGTAAGATAATTGGTTGGGCAACTCGTTGATTGATATTGTGTAAATCCCTACAGAGAGATATAATTAGATCTGCTTGTTTCTGATCTGCTAACTTATGATGGTGTTTTTCATCTTCCTATCGAATTCTGTAAAAAATTTCCAGTTGTGGTACAACTCATTTCGACAACCGTGATGGCTGTGGATATTTCAGACACTCTAGTTTGGATGCCATCTGCCTTGGGCAACGTAACTACTAAGCAGGCTTATCAAAATTTTATTGATCTTCAGGAAGAGCCTTTCTAGGCTACTCATATTTGGTCTTCATATATCATTCCCTCTCATTCAATTACTATTTGGCGGGCTCTTCTTAAAAGGTTATCTACCATAAATCTCCTTCATGACAGAGGGATCACTTTAGCGTCATGCAGTTCCTTATGTAAACTGGATGTTGAGTCGTTGGATCATATTTTTCTTCATCATCCTTATGCTTTTACGATTTGGGCTAGTCTTTTGATCAAATTTTAGAGACAGTTGGATAATTCTTCTGATTTTATTAATTTTTTAGAAAGGTTACTTTTGTCTCAATGAATGATCAATTTTTTTAACATTTGGAGGGTCAGTATTGTGGTGGATGTCTCTGCTATTTAGCATGCTCGTAATAGATCCATATTTGAAGATGATTAAATCTTGGTTGATCGATCTTTACCTTTTGTTTGGAATGCTATGTGTGATTTAGATTACAAAGAGGCTCAATGCCCAATTCCATCATTAATCATATTGTTCTTCATTCTCTTGGTATTGAAGGGATTCCTTTAAAGGCTCCAAAGATTATTCCTGTTCACTAGCTTCCTCCTCCTCTGGGGTGGATCAAGGTGAATACTGATAATGTAGCTCTTGCATGTCCAGGTCATGTTGGATGTGGTGGAATGTTCCGTACTCATCATGGGTTTTGTTAAAGGTGGTTTCGTCTTTTCCTTAGTGTCACTTTTTGCTTTTAAGCTAAGCTATGTGTTGTTATTCAAGCAATAAATTACGCTTATCAGAAAAATTGGACTTCTTTTTGGTTGGAGAGTGATGCGACATACATAATTTCGCTTCTTATCTCTCATTCATTTGAGGTTCCTTGGTTAGAGTGCTTGGTCTCGTTGTTTATATTTTATTTCTTGTATGAATTTTCATGTTTCCCATATCTTCCGAGAAGTTAACCAAGTTGCAGATCTTTTTTTTCAAGCTTCTTGTCACAGCTGATGGTCCCATATGATACTTCGAGCTTCCTACTTCTTGTCAGTAGTCATACGTTGACGATTTGGTGGGTGAGGGTACTTATAGAATTAAATATTATTATGGCTAGCACTGTTTTTCCTTTTCTAGGTTTTCCCAAATTGAATTTTTACCATACAATGTTTTTAACGAGGTTAGCCAATAGAGTTTTACATTTTGTACCTACTCTTTATATTGTGTTATGTTGCTATTTCTTTGGCTTTCTACTGGTTGAGTCACGACATGTGATGTTGCTTCCTGTTCTGAATTCTTATTTTTTATTTTTATTTTTTCTTATTTAGTTATAATTGTCTAGCTGCTAGTCTCTCTAGTAGCTAGTTACATTTTTCTAAATATTTTTGGGTAAATTTCAAGGGCAACAATAGTATTTTTTTTTATGTTTTTGTTGTTAGCTTCACAATATATACCATATTAAACCTTCACTTTATCCAGTTGAGTACTTTTAAAATGTATAAATAAATTTGCTAATGAATATTAGTCACTCATATGGGTATAATCATTTTAACTTAATAATTATTTTCCTTCAAAGATACAAAAGTTATAAAAAAAACAATTTTTATGCTTAACCAATTTTTTTCACTCTTTCGTAATAATTAGTACAACAAATGCAAGGTGGAATTTTCCTTAAATTTCACAAATGTTGTTGCATAGTTATCTCCATCTATATTTTTTCAGAAAATTAGTAAATACCAAAGAGCACAAGACTATTGTTTAAGTTCCATGTGTCTAAATAGATGTTTCCATATGCTTCTTCAATTTAAAATCTAGCACTTCCTTTGGAACCAATAAAGCAAGCAACAGTAATATGGCAATTAAAGTCCACTCTTTATTATGGAAGCTCTCAACTTTCTCAAGTTCTGAAAACTTACCATGTTGTCACTCAACAACGAATTCGTAATCTTCAAACATAAACAACATTTTTAGAAGACTTATTCTTTGATGTCAACAAATCACAATGTGAAATCGAAATACCAACCAAATCAAAATCACAAATAAAGGTCACCCACATGACGAAAATGCAAAAGAAATCAATGGTATATCTAGGTAGATGAGAGTGAGACAAATGGCTTGATGATTGATTAATCAATATTCCAATATGAACCATATGATAGGATCGTGACGTAAGATAATATCTTCTAGGAGTAATTTTCTTATCAATAACTTCTTAGCTATTTCAGTTTATTTGCTAGACAAAGATTTTGAAGTACTAAGTTCTAACAGAAATGCTATTCGAAATATATCCATTTTTCATTTAACACAATAAAATGACAGAATCAAGATTATTCATGTAAAATAATTTAACTATAATTTTCTATGAAAAAAATATGATATATCTATATTTTGCTATTGGATTGATTCGCATTATTTAGAGAAAAAATGTGTGTATTATTTAAAGTTCATGCTGAAGGTATACCCTGAGGTGATTATTCTTACAATATTATGTAAAAAAACTCAAAAAACAAGAAAAAAAGGCATACACATTTTAAACTTGCGTACATGAAGAAAATATTAGTACATAACTTTTCTTAATTAATATCATTGCATAGGAATGTTTAAATATAAGTAAGGCAAGAAATTTGTAATTAAAAACAGTACATACTGATACAATATCCAACGGTAAGTACTAAAATTACAAGGATTTCATTCTACCTTCTCTTTAGAAAGAATGTGAATTTTGCATCAAATCTTAAAGGATGTGAATTTTACACCAATTTTCATGCAAAATGACGTAAGTAAAATCAACTTGTAAAATTTTCACATTTGCAATAAATGAATATGTTCATACTGACGTAATAAAAAAAATACTTGAAATCAAATGTTGTAAATTTGACATGTGAGATGATTGGGAAATCATTCACCTCATCTTGCAAAGTATTCACTACTATAGAGATTGTGAATTGAGAATATTAATAAACCGAAAAGGCAAATTGAGTAAATGTAAACTCGATTATGTACAATGGAAATAATTTTAAGAAATTATTGGTCATAGGGAAAACAATGATGTTCTATAATTTTATACCCTATTTATACATATTTGGATGATAACAAATATATTGTATAGTTCATGATTTCTAACATTCAATTAATTAGAAAAAAAATATATGCAAGTTCACATTCTAATTACATATTCAGATCAAGTCCAAGGGTTATATGTATATTGACTTTGGTCTAAAGACAATGAATCAAGTAGCCTCCAATATTGATATAGTATTCGTTAACCACATTCGTTGAAATTGTTAGCATGCACCAAACCTCCAGCTCAACTAAAGGCAATACCGAGATGCATGACTCCAGTCCAAGGAGCTCGTGTAGTTAATCACTGCTGTTAATCATATTTCTCTCACGGTAAATCAATTGGTCTATAACTGATTTATGGCATTTATGTAATTACCTTGGCAGTGTTAGTTCATATAGTTAAAGGCTCATTAGTGTGTATTACTCAAGTATAAATAATGAAAAGTAGCTCTAAACGAACTTATGCAACAAAAACTAAGTTCTGAGTTTAACAGAAATTGATTCTCTTTTCTCATCTCTCTCTATTTTCTTTTCTTTCATAAGCTTCTTGCATCGTTTCATGGTATCAGAGCTTTCATGACCTACGTCAATGGCTACATCCAATCTGAATGATTCAACTAAAACCACTGCAAGCGATATATTTAGTAACACATTGAATAACACACTGTCTGTCAAGCTTGACGGACACAACTATGTGATTTGAAAATCAAAATGATGCATGCCATCATCGGGCATGGGCTTGAAGACATTGTTCTTGACACTTCAAGCAAACCACAAAAAAGAAGGCTGATGGGAGTACCAATCCAGATTACGCTATCTGGATAGGAAAGACCAACTATTTCTGTGTTGGATGGATCCTCCATGACAGAGGGGATTCTGGGCACAATCGTTCAATATGATTCTTCTGCTGAAGTTTGGACCTCACTGGAGAAGAGCTTTGCAAACAATTCAAAAGCAAAGCTGATGCAATTGAAAAATTCTCTACATAATCTACCTAAAGGTAATCTTTCTATTACAGATTATTGTGAGAAACTTAGGAGAATTGTTGATTCCCTAGGAGCTGTTGGACAACCAGTGAGTGATAAGGATTTAATGATGCACATTATGAATGGTCTTGACCCTGTTGTGGTCAATATTACCTCAAGATCTGATGAGATCTCGATGGAAGAAATGCAGTCACTTCTCATGTGCCATGAGAGTAGAATTGAAAGGAAAATGTCTTAAATGAGAACACCATCAAGATGAGTGCCTATATAGTATCATGTGAAGAGAACAAAAAATTGTACAATGAAGGATCAAACAATTTTAACAAAAACTCAAGAAGAGGACAACACAATTCCAATTACCCTCCTTCACATCAATACAAAGGAGGCTCTTAAGGAAGGAGATGTGGAAGAGGTGACAGAAGCAACAAAATTATATGCTAGGTTTGTGGAAAACCTGGTCGCACTACTAACGTATGTTATTTCAGGTATGAAAGAAGGAGCCAATCTCAGAACAACAATCATAATTCTTGGAAGCAGCAAGGAAATTGAGGTGGATCATCTACATAATTTACAAACTAGTAAAATTTCTCAAATTCTCTATCAGCCAACATAGCCTTACATTCTACTTTCACTTCCTCACCTGATTCAACTAGTGAACATGCTTGGTATGCAGACAATGCTGCTACCAACCATGCCACCTCTGATCTCAACAACTTAAGCCTTGCACATGAGTATTGTGGTATGGAAAAGCTTGTTATATGAAATGGTAAATGTCTCAACATCTCCCATATTGGATCTTTTTTTTTATTTCTAATTGTTTTCCTTTAAAACTAAAATCTGGATACCTGATATAAAAAAGAACCTAGTTAGCATATCTAAACTAACAAAGGACAATAATGTCTATGTTGAATTTCATACTGACTGCTATTTTGTGAAGGACAAGGCGTCAGGGGTAGTGCTTTTACAAGAGACTATTCAAAATGGCCTATATCTGCTCATCTATCCAAATGCTAGGAATCACATTACTCTTACTTGCTATGTTCAAAATGTTCTGCTTATTTCCTTTGATTCTGATTAAAATGTAAAAGCATATCTTTTCCTTGTATTCTATTATTTTTTACCTTTAGATAGGACAATCAAGCTTATTTCTCTAATTGACAGAACTTGTAAGCCTTTTCTGGCAAAAATCATTCAAATAAAAGTTCTGATATTCATAGTTCTACTTCTTCTTGTACAAATAGCAATGTCTTGTCTAAATCTGAATGGAAATCAAATATATGCAATATGAATAGTTTAACTAACTCAAATACTTAGCATCAAAGGATGGGACATCCTACACACAATACACTTGCAAAAGTCCTTAGAACACTCAGCTTAAGAATCCTATCACAAACCAAATTTCTGTAATGCCTGTCAAAGAGACAAAAATCATGCCCTGCCTTACCCTACTTCTGATTCCAAAACAAAACAACATCTAGAACTTGTCCGCACTGACTTATGGGAGCCATCACTCATTTGTTCTAGAGAAGGGTACAAATACTACATATATTTCTTAGATGATCATACAAGGTTTTTCTAGATTTTCCCTTTTAGACTTAAAATCTGAAGCTATCCAAGCCTTTACTATCTTTAAAAAGCTAGTGGAAAATCAATTTGATAGATCAATTAAAACCCTACAATCAGATTATGGGGTAAATTTAGGTCATTTACATCACTTCTTCAATCAAATGACATTGTTTTTAGACATCCATGTCCCCATTCACATCAGCAAAATGGAAAGATTGAAAAAAACATAGGCATATTTTTTAGATAGGCTTGACTCTTCTTGGTCAAGCATCTATGCCTCTAAGCTTCTGGTGTGAAGCTTTTCAAATTACCACTTTCATTATAAATAGGTTACCTACACTAGTTCTAGGTAACATTTCTCCCCACAAAAAAACTTTACCAAAAGATCCCTAACTATAAACTTTCAAAACATTTGGGTGTGCATGCTTTCCCTATCTAAGACCATATAATTCACATAAATTTGAGTTCCATTCAGACTTATGCTTGTTCATTGGTTATTCTTTAGAACATAAAGGGTACAAATGTTTGTTTCCTTCAGGCAGAACATATATTTCTAAAAATGTCACTTTTAATGAATCTTGTTTTCTCATTTGCAACTCATTTTAGCCATCCCAATTCTATATCAGTAAACAAAACTCATACTGATATGCCAAGTTTCACTTCTAGTTTACCTACTTATGCTAATATATCCCCTGATGTACCTCATGCAAATTCAGATACTCAAAACAATCCCATTAATAATTGCACATCTCATAATCCCTTGCAAAGTAGGACCATCAGAGGCAGTTCCTTAGATTCAATACAATGAGTATCATAATTCACATACTCATTCAAATATTCAGTCTGTTATGTATGCTAATAATTTTTCATACTTTCCATCTATTTAAGATAACCTTGTTATTGATCTACCTGTTTATCTCCCAAGAATTGAAAAATTCGCACAAACACCTACCCCAAGATTTAATACCAACTCCAACCACCCAATAATAACCAGATCCAGAAATGGAATCAGGAAACCAAAAGTATACCTACCCTCAAAACATCATACGCCACCTAATATGTTACCTATTGAACCCACTACAACCAAACAAGAATTAAGCAGTCCAATTTAGAAGCAAGCTATGCTAAAGGAATACAATGCACTCTTAAGGAATGACACTTGGGATCTGGTACCATACTCACCAAACATGTCCTTAGTTGGGAACAAATGGATATACAAGATGAAACTCAACTCGGATGGAGTATAATGAGGCACAAAGCAATACTAGTTCTAAAAGGGTTTCACCAAACCCCATGTATTGACTTCACTGAGACATTCTGTCCAATGGTCAAAACTGCTACTGTGAGGACCATTCTACACTTGACAGTCTCTTTTGGTTGGATAGTAAAATATCTTGATGTACACAATTCATTTCTTAATGGCTTCCTCAAGGAAACAATCTATATGCCTCAACCAGAGGGCTTCCAGGATCCAGCCAAGCCTCATAATGTCTGCAAATTGAAGAAGGCACTATATGGCCTTAAGCAGGCTCCTAGAGCCTGATATGATAGACTCAGAAGTGCATTAATCCATTGGGGATTTAGGAACACAAAGTCAGACACCTCTCTATTTATATTTCACTCCAACTCTATCGTCATCTACCTACTGGTTTATGTAGATGACATACTTATCATAGGAAATAATACCAATTTAATTGAGAAAGTGATTTTAGACTTGCACAACTTATTTGCCTTGAAGGAACTGGGAGTCATTCATTACTTCTTAGGCATTGAGATTCATAGAAACCAGTCTGGAATGTACATAACTCAGACAAAATACATTACTGACCTGCTGAAAAGAACAAAAATGGATGGAGCTAAACTATCTCCTTCACTAGCAAGCTCTTCTGTTCAGTTGACTCTCAAACATGGGGAACCTATGAGGGACATCACATTGTTTAAGAGCACAATTGGAGCCTTACCGTACATGGCCATAGCAAGACCTGGCATTAGCTTCATTGTAAATGCGCTAAGTTCATTCATCCATGCTCCTAATGAAATACATTGGCAAGCCTATAAAAGGCTCCTAAGATACTTAAAATGAACTATTGCTGAAGGTTTAGCTCTTAACCCATCTTCCAATTTGTGCATCCAAGCATTGTCAGATGCAGATTGGGCTGGGGATGTAGGTGACAAGAGATCAACATGGGGTTATCTAATCTACTTAGGTGGAAATCTAGTATCTTGGTCATCCAAGAAGTAGCCCATTGTAGATCCAGCACTGAAGCTGAATATAGAGCTTTGGCATATGCAACCTCAAAAATCCAATGATTTAGACACTTAATCCATGAGTTATCACTTCGTATGTCTCAACCCCCTTTCTTTGGTATGATAATATTAGTGTTTTCACTACAAGAAATATGAGATTCTATAATAGGTAAATATCTTCATGAAAAGTAATCCACAGGGATCGTGCGGCGTCTGTGACAACCCTTCATATTAAAAGTTCATATTTTTCACGAAGCGCAACGCCTCCTGTGAAGACCCCTGCGGTATCTTACTTTTTACAGGATTTTTTTAGTCTTCTAGAACGTTGTTTAATGAGCTTTTATGACTTCTGTTACTTTTATTCAACAAGCGTTTTTAATTCTCGTGAATTAATATTCACATGTAATTTTGTATTCTATTAAATCAGATACCATAAGTTTTTTTAATCTCATTCATATAGTTTTTGGTTATAAACCATGCCTCTTATAAAGAGATTTTCCTGGTATTTTATAAATGCTATTTTTTTACAATCAATTTATATGCACCTGTTTACGTACCTATTTAAACATTCAAAATTAATACATTACTAGACTAAATGACATTTAAACATAATTTCATTTTCATAAAATATTATCCATAATTATCATTTAAAAGTATTAGTACTTAGTCTACTAATACAACATTCTATTCAAAAAACAAAACACATCTAAAAATTTCATTGACGCTACAAAATAACTTCAAATTTTCATTGTTTTTTAACATATATAATCATAGATCACATTCAGTAAGAAGCATTCGTAAGTATTTTAACATATAATAATAATATATAATCACTCTGTAAGTTTTTTAACATATATTTTATACACCTTCACACTGAAGTCCATCACCACAGAATCTAGGTTTGATTAGGCAGAATGGAAAATCATTTGTAGATGTGCATTAGCTGTAATATGTCCAAAACTGTTTCCAGTTAGCACAATCATACCATCAGCGTTCCTGCCTTTGTGTTGTTAAGATTTTAATTAAATTATTGTCTGAATATAAGGACAAATAAAAATGATGAAACATCTAGATGCCAAGATAAGAAAGACTAGTCATTGCATGACATAATTCAAGATGTTAACATCCAACTACATACCAAGCAGAATGTGCGTGTGTATTTATTTCATCAATCATTGTGCGAGCACATAGTAAATATATAAGATTAGATATATTTTTCAACTCTCTAATAACAATATACTGTTATTGTCACAGAATCATAAATTTTCGTCCAGACGAATAAAACTGCAAAGCTAATGACCTAGTAATATTGGACTGAAAAGTTTCCACAGATCAAGCAAATCTAGAGCAACAATTTATATGATAGGCTAATTGGATCTAGTATTGAGATTTACCAGCACCCTAACATGAATGATTAAACTAATATTAACAAAAAAGAGTTATGTTTTACTTTCACAGTCTATAAATGATTCTTATATGAATGCATATTCTTCGGAGCTCACATACTAAAGCTTAAACACTAGAATCATCTATAGACTAGTATCAATGTCCATAACAATGTTAGGTTATTCGTAACAAAATCAAAATATAAATTACTTAAAAGAAATGTTAGACCTTCCCATTTGGACCAACTTTCTCTGATAACAAGAACGTCAATTCGCTACTTCCATAGTACAAATCCAATACACAGTCTCCCATCTTCGCTCTGCCAAAAAATTTCAAAACTTTCTTAGAATTTTAGTATAAAAAGAAAACAAAGTAATATCATATGAGAACAACAAAATCACATACCCACTCCAAGACAATGCCATTGCATGACCTTCTCTAAGTGTGCATCTATTTCAATGTGTGAGGTCATTACATGGCCATTAATATCAGCTTCCTTTTGAATTGGCACCATGCATTGGAAGGATGCTTCATTCTCTTCTTTCCTCTTTAGGTTCACCAACTTATTACAGATTGCACTGTTTCTGCAATTTCACTTCTCATGCCATCATTTCATATATATTTGTTTTCTAACAATGCTGGAGACGCCAAAACATAACACAACTATTTATCATCATAGATTACATTTAGTTGGTGAATATAATGCAATAATCTATACTGTGTTGATACAAAGTCACAAATTATAAGAATTTCTTTGTAAAATCGAAGACTTACTCAACCTCTTCAATCATAAGATATTTATCCTGGTTTCATACTTTCAGCACTCGGACGATTAAGTACCATCGACTGTTTCACTATCACAACCATATTATTCCGCAATTCCTCATGTACTTAAGCAGATAAGCAGTAATAAAATTTCTATAAATTTAGCAAACTTAAGTTCAACAAATTATATTTTGCTAATCGAAGTCATCAACGATATGAGAAATACAGGGTTGATACTTAAATTCACTTAATTATTAGGGGTAAATGTGAAACGTTTAAAGAAAGAGACGGGGGAATTTTACAGAATGCGGTTACTGAACTCGAGAAATAGCGAGTACTTGAAATATTATTTGTTCACCCTATATGGTACTCTCATAAACTCTTCAAACTCCTGATTTTCCACCTCTTACTGAAGCATTCCATATAGTTTGTTAAATTATATGAACTCAATATAGTCTCCATTTTCTTTGGATCTATGTGAAGTATAAGTATGAATAACGTCAATTATATCACTTTATGTTGATAAAAGAACAACTATGTGATTTTTGGAGATCTTTGACGGATACCAACTAATCTATTTGTTGTTAACAGAAAGATACTAGAAAATATCAACTCACCATTTGATTCAATGAGCTGAGCATCCTTCTATATTGACACAAGGGAGACCCAATGGTCAATATGCATACAGAAAGAGAAATTGGGGGTGTTTCACAAAATCACTCCACTATTAGTATATGTAGATTATGCATTAGCTTCACAAACGCAGAGTCAATGTACTGAAAATTGCAAGAAATTAAACCACATTTCAATTATTAACACCACTTATTAAACCTGGAAAATAACATACAAATTGGGGGTGTTTCATAAACTTACCTAGAGCTTGACACCTCTATAAGGAAGAGACTAATTAAGCCTTACCCTACACTTTTAAGAACTCTCAACATCGCTTAGGGCTTACCTCTATCGTGTAGAGAAAAGAGAAATAAAACCACCAGTGAGATTGAGATTGTGAGATCGAGATAGAGTAAGACAGAAAGAGACAGATCTAAAGAGAGACTCACTAGTCGCCTGACAGTTAGCAGAGCTCAGCAAGGGGGATGGACGAGGGAGAGCAGTAACAAACTCACACCATCCGTAGAGAAATAATTGCAGAATAGAGACAATCGCTCAAAATCAAACCCTTGTTCTTCACACCAAAGAGAGTCATTCGCGAGCATTAGAAGCTTCAATCTGTGAAGAGATGAGAGCTGAAGATAGCCGAGGGAGGCTGAGGGAAAATTTACGAAGTAAGATAAGAGAGAGACATACCTTACTTTAGAAACTTGAAGTGAGGTGAGGGTGAGACTGAGAGAGTCAAAACTGAATACATCGATATCTTATCCAAAGTAATGCTAAATTGAATTATAAATCCAAATATAACAACTCAATCTCTTTGTAATCGTTGATATATTAATGAAAAAAAAATCCAAAAAAGAAGCTACCTCTAATTTACAAGCTTTGCTAAGAGACCCAAGCGATGAGCGAGATTAGGGAAATCATATGAAGAAGAATCATAATCACAAATCCTTTCAGAGGAACATACGAAGCCATGAACGCGAAAGCCAAAAACCCTACCTCTTTATTCTGTACAATAGCCATGAAGAGCCCTAGTCTCAATGAAAGACGCGAAGAGCTCTCTCCACTCACTTGATCATGCGCAAGGGTTTGGAGAAGGAGAGAATGAAATTTAATTTATTTCTAAGAGAAAAAGGAGAGAGTAGAGTAAGAGAACTTAACAGAAGAGCTTGTCATCATGAGTTTCAGAGAAATCACACACTAAAACAAGAAGAGTTGCACCATGTCACTCCTTGTGTGGACATAGTTGAGAGAGCTTCGAGAGAGAATCTGTGACAGAGAACCGAAAGAGAGAGCTACAAGAGAGATTCGAGAAGGAATGGAGCCTCTCGAGAAGAAATCAAGAGAGAAGAGTGAAGAATGTAGGGTTTAGGTCTGTAAGCAAGAGAGGTGTCGAGGGTCTGTAGGAATGGCGGATCTCTCTCGAGAAGAAATCGAGAGAGAAGACTGAAGAGGAATGATTTGGGTGTGTAATCGAGAGCGCCCTCTCTTTGGTAAAACTCACTCCCACATTTTTTTTTAAGTTTTGCTTCCCTTAAAATTCATCCCGCCTAGCTTTTTAACTTTTAACATGAATTTTTTGATAGGGCTCATATAGAATCTTGTTATTTTGAGTTTTTTTATAGGAATAGACTATGAACTCTGTATTTAAATCTTATAGAATGTCAAATTTATTGTAGTGTTTGGCACTAGCTTCAAATCATGTGTTTCATAGTAGAATAAAACATATTGACTTAGATGTGCATTTTATAAGAGAAAAGGTTCAATATAGATTGCTTCATATCAGGTACGTGCCATCTACTCAATAGTTGTCTGATCTCCTTACAAAGGTACTGTCTACACCTAGATTCAACTACCTTAAAGGCAAGCTTCAAGTAGAACACTCTCCTTTCATCTTGAGGGGATGTTAGCATACACCAAACCTCCAACTCAACTAAAGGCAGTAGTGAGGTGCATCACTCCAGTCCAAGGAGCTCATATAGTTAATCATATTTCTCTAAAGTTAAATCAGTTGGTCTTTAACTGATTTATGGAATTTATGTAATTATCTTAGCAGTGTTAGTTCATATAGTTAAAGGCTCATTAGTGTATATTACTCCAAGTAAAAATAATGAAAAGTAGCTCTAAAAGAACTTATGCAGCAGAAGCTAAGTTCTGAGTTTAATAGAAATTGATTCTCTTTTCTCATTTCTCTCTCTCTCTTTTCTTTTCTTTCACAAGCTTCTTGCATCATTTCAGAAGTTGATAAAACAAAAAATTTAAAAAAAAAAAGCTAAAGGGGTAGAATGAGAAATCAAAAAATTCTCCATCCCTAAGATACTTTTTAAGATAAAGCTAGTAAATGAGCTCATGCTTCTTGGCACATGGATAATCTATCATATATATTATAGTTTAAACACATGACATATTTTGTCGTTGCGTTCTATAAAATATACTTCAGTAACACGTATAATGTGTGTGCCTCCACTAATTATTCTTTCAACTTAATATTTTAAATACATCAAATCATATACTTCACTGAAAAATGTTGAAGAAAGAGAAACAAAAAGTACAGCCTCAGAAGGAAAATCTTCATCACATGCAAAAGAAGAAAGCAAAACAGAGACTTTCACCAAACACAGTGGGTGTCTAACCATTTCTGGAAAAAATGATCATAGGCATCCGTTGGAGATCATAGGCAACCATTAGAGATTATATGTATATATACATCACTTACTCATTGTAAAGTATCAGTATTATCAATAAGAACTTAGAACAAGAAGTTCATCATCTTTCTTTAAGATCAGAACACTAAAGGTTCATCATTTCTACATGGTATCAGAGCAACGATTCTGAGAACCAACACATACAATAGTATGGCAGAACCATCAACCTCCGGGCAGCTTCACCACCACGACACCAATCCCAGACTGACCTCCATCCTGCTCACTGGCCACAACTACATACCGTGGGCCAGGACGGCTCGGGTGAGCCTAAAAGGAAGAGGCAGACTAGGTTTTGTGGACGACAGTAAGCCAAGGCCAGACCGAAACTCATAAGAATGGGACATCATGGACATCTAGGTAATGACCTGGATAACTAATTCAATAGACCCAAAACTCAGTGAAATCTTTTTTTTTTTTATGAAACACGACAGGAACTCTGGGAAGAAATCCGGAGCAATTATTGTGAAGAAAACAATTTTGCGCAAGTCTTTGAACTTAAACGAGAGATCTCCCAAGAAAAACAGGGGGACAAATCAGTACCGGAGTTGACCGGGTTTTTAAAATCTAAGTTCAAAGAACTTGAAACCCTAAGACCGATTACCACTGACCTGAAGGAACTCCAAGAGCGGGCTGAACAGGATATGGTGTTCCATTTCTTGACGACTCTCGACTCAAGCTATGAGGCGTTCCGGGCTCAGATCATGATGTCGACGGAGAAGCCAACTTTTGCCACGGTCTCAGCCATGGTTCAAAGAGAAGAAACCAGGCGACGAGTGATGAGTACCAGAGATGACAAGGCGGAGGCACTAGCCATGGTGACCCACGGCTCCCTCCGGAACCCTAACCCTAGGGAAGGGGGAAGGCACCGCAGACAGCCAGGCGAGCCGGTGAAGTACAGCCACTGCCGAAAGGAGGGTCACACCCACGACCGGTGCTGGAACCTGCACCCTCATCTCCGGTTGAACCAGAGAAAGTTCCAGAAGGAGCGCGGGAATGACGAACGAGGGGGCTGCGCGAAGAATGACGAGCGAGGGGGCTCCGCGAAAACATTCCCCTTTTATACCGAGGGCTTCAGCGGAGCGGGTTATGGGTCGCGACCCGACCGAGACAGCAGAGCCCACATGACAGACGGACCCGGTTCGGGTAATGGGTACCGGCCCGATCGAATGGAGGAAATAGACAGATCCGGATCCATTAGAGCAGATCTGCACACAGACAACAACGCACAGATGGCTACACTGCTCAAACAATTCGGAGAATTTTTGCGCGATACCTCAGGTTCATCTATCTGCAATACTGTCAATTATTTTTCTAAATCTGCAAATTTTTGTCATAACTTAGAACACTGGATAATAGACTCTGGTGCCTCAGACCACATGACTCATAACACAAAAAACCTACACAGTCTCACTAAATTAGAAAAACCACAACACGTGACGGTAGCCAATGGAAATAAAGTTCCAATTTTTGGCATAGGGTCCACCACACTTTTCACAAAAACCATTAACAACGTACTTTGTCTACCCAATTTTAACTCCAATCTCCTATCCGTCAGTAAAATAATCAAAGACTTAAACTGCAATGTTACTTTTTCACCTGATAAAGTAATTTTTCAGGATCGAGTCACCGAGAGGAAGATTGGTGAAGGGAAAATAGAAACGGTCTGTACTACTTAGAAGATACCGACAAAACATGCCTTTCCACTTCCAGTACAGTACAAAAGGATAAAATATTACACTGGAGATTCGGTCATCCCTCCGAAAAAATCCTAAACAAATTACTCGGTTGTAATTCAGACTCTAGCAGTTGCTCAGTCTGCAAACTCTCAAAATAAATCAGGTTACCCTTTCCACTATCTAGTAGTACAACAAAACGATATTTTTAATTAATTCATTCTGATGTTTGGGGACCCGCCCCAGTTGATTCATATAATAAATTAAAATACTTTGTTACTTTTATTGATGATTTCTCTCGCACCACATGGTTATATCTTTTGAAATCAAAAAATGAAGTCTTCAGTTGTTTTCAAGAGTTCAACAATTTAGTTGAAACTCAATTTGATACAACCATAAAAATCTTTAGGTCTGACAATGGAACCGAGTATACTAACAACACTTTTTTTGAGTTTTTTAAACAAAAGGGTATACGACATCAAACCACCTGTATCCACAGCCCACAATAAAATGGTGTCTCAGAACGCAAAAACCGACACCTTCTTGAAATAACTAGGTCTCTCCTCTTCCAAAACAACGTACCCAAAAGATACTGGTCCGATGCTATACTCACAGCAACCTACCTCATCAATCGGTTACCCAGTGTAAAATTGCATCTGAAAAGCCCTCTAGAAATTCTCAAGGGTAGGAAAATTACCTAGATCATATACGAGTATTCAGATGTACATGCTTCGTACACATTCCAAGACTTGATAAATTGGACAAAACCTCAGTCAAAACCCTATTTTTGGGGTATTCCGCTGAGAAAAAGGGGTATAAGTGCTACAACCCAATAAACCATAAACTCTACATCTCACGAGATGTACAATTTTTATAACTAGAATCCTATTACCCAAAAGACCCCGACAACCATAACCACCACCAAACGTTCCCGCTACCTAACAGTATTATTTCCTTTGATATCATAAGACAGGAACATGATACCGCATCAACCGTGCCTGAGACAACTACCTCAAGGGGAGCAACTGATGAGGCAGCTGTCACTGATGAAGCAGTAATCGTAAGAAGGTCAACAAGACAAACTCAACCCCCAGCAAGATTAAAAGACTACGCGTCCCATCGAGTTCTATACCCTATCCAAAATTTCCTCTCTTATGATAAAATCTCTAACATCCACAGGGCATACTTGGGCAAAATTGATGAAACAGTTGAGCCAAAGACCTATCAAGAAGCCCAACTCGACCCCAAATGGAGAAAGGCGATGAATGAAGAACTTCTAGCCTTGGAAAAGAATGACACTTGGGATATAATCCCACTACCCAACGGGATGAAACCTGTAGGATGTAAATGGGTCTACAAGACCAAATACAACAGCAACGGCACTATCAAAATATATAAAGCCCGACTAGTTGCCAATGGCTTTACTCAGACATATGGAGTGGATTACCAGGAAACGTTCACTCCAGTAGCAAAACTGAACACGATCTGAGTGTTACTATCCGTTGCCACCAACCTCAGCTGGGAACTATATCAAATGGATGTAAAAAATGCATTCCTCCAAGGAAATCTGGAAGAAGAAGTATATATGTCCCTACCTCCAGGACACGAGAAAGCAACGCACCCATCCATGGTATGTAGATTAAAGAAGGCTATCTACGACCTGAAACAGTCACCAAGGGCATGGTATGGAAAATTAAGATTGTCTCTTTTAAAAATTAACTTTATCAAAAGCTCTGCTGACTTATCTATGTTCGTCAAACACACGAACAACTCCACCACCATCGTTTTAGTCTACGTAGATGACATTATCATCACCGGAATGACATTATCATCACCGAAAATAACCACGATGAAATATGGAGTGTTCAACAATTTCTAAAAGGGGAGTTTGATATTAAAGATCTAGGAAAACTGAAGTACTTCCTAGAGATAGAAATAGCTCACTCGAAAAAGGGACTGTTTCTATCTCAAAGAAAATATATCTTAGACTTGTTAAAGGAAACATGCATGATAGGGGCAAAACCTGCTAGCACACCAATGGAAACCAACATGAAAATAGGACTTAATGATAGCAAACCAATAATTGATATAGGCCAATATCAGATACTAGTAGGAAAACTAATTTATCTAACGGTTACAAGACCAGATATCACTTTTGCAGTTAGCGTTATCAGTCAATTCATGCACGCACCCTGCACAAATCACCAGGCAGCCACAGAAAGGATACTCAGATACCTTAAAGGAACACCCGGTCAAGGGATATGGATGAAGAGAACCAGGGAAAACTCCGTAGTTGGATACACTGATGCAGACTGGGCATGTAGTTATGATAGAAAATCTACAACTGGCTTCTGTGTCTTTGTTGGTGGAAATCTAGTAACCTGGAAAAGCAAGAAACAAACTGTTGTAGCAAGGTCAAGTGCAGAGGAAGAATACAGAGCCATGGCCTCCACTGCTAGTGAACTCTCATGGATTAGACATCTCCTTCAAGACATGAAGGTTGAGATAAAAAAACCCGATAGAGATGCACTGTGACAACCAAGATGCACGTCATATTGCAATGAACCCCGTTTTTCACGAGAGAACCAAACACATTGAAGTGGACTTTCACTTCATAAGAGAGAAGGTACAGTCAGGAGAAATCACCATTCCTTTTGTACGTATTGAAGACCAGCTGACCGACATCTTCACCAAAGCCCTCGACAAAAATAACCTCCAAAGGATACTTAACAAGTTGGGCTCGATCAACCTATACGAACCCAACTTGAGGGGGAGTGTTGAAGAAAGAGAAACAGAAAGTACAGCCTCAGAAGGAAAATCTTCATCACAGGCAAAAGAGGGAAGCAAAACAGAGACTTTCACCAAACACAGTGGGTGTCTAACCATTTCTAGAAAAAATGATCATAGGCATCAGTAGGCATCCGTTGGAGATCATAGGCAACCATTAGAGATTATATGTATATATACATCACTTACTCATTGTAAAGTATCAATATTATCAATAAGAAATCAGAACAAGAAGTTCATCATCTTTCTTTAAGATCAGAACACTAAAAGTTCATCATTTCTACAGACAAATACATAAATGATAATTAAGAAACCGAATACTCTAAATTTATCTTTCATATATAGTAGTACCTTATAATTTAGCGTGCGCTGTCAATTTAATATTAAAATTTTAAATTTGTCAACCAATGATCCGCCAATTCACTCCTCGTTGTCGATCGTCGTGGAATTAAGCTTTGAGAATAGAGCATAAAGATGTGCTTTGTAATCACAACAGTAAAAACGTATAATCATGTCCCAAATATTTTATCGATCGTTAGCTAATTTTATTAGCCAGGTTGCAAAGCATGCAAACTCGATAAAAAGTCAAATTGGCATTTGATTTTACCAATCAAATAAAAATCTTAAATCGGTGTTTGATTCACAAAAAAGCTAATGTTTAGTAAAGATATAAAGATAGTTTCCTCTTAAATCTCCGGTGCAATGCTTTATCGCCTCATGTTTCATCTTCTAATCCTATTGATAACTTTTAGTTCGTGAATGTGATTGAATAAATGAATTTTTAGTAGTCGGATTAATAGATACGTCAAATAGATTCAAAACATTAATTGATTAAAAGCCTTAATATTACATTAATGGTTTTAAGTATTGTTATATAAAATAAAACTAAATTTGATACATAATAATTAATCTCATTCGCAACTTAATATGAGTGTAATTTTAACCAAATAAATTAAGGTGTATCCATATAGGTTCATGGATGGAGTATTCCATTAAACAAAGAATATTAATAATGTAATTTTATAGTTATTTCAATCTCTACTTAAACTATTATAGTTGTCAATTAGCCATGGGAAAACAAAAAAAAATTCTAAATTTAGTATATATACATAATGTAAGGGGTAAAAAAGAGGAATTCAAGAGTTTCCCTTCTTAATCCCTTTTAAGAAGGTAGAGATTATAGATGTACTCGTGAAAGCTAGCTACCACGTAACTTTTGTTATAAAAATGCAGCACATTGCAATTAGCTTGTATTTTTTTTTGTCAAAATCAATTGGCTTGAAAGTACAAGAAACTAATGTCTCATATTACTTAGTATTGTTTAAAATACATGAGTACATCACAAATGTTGTCAGAGGCGGAGCTAAGACTCAGATTCAATAAGGTCACTGTCTCAGTCATTATTTGTGATGTTTTTAATATATATATATTAGGTGTGTTGCCACGTGCGATTATAACAAAACATCCAGGTCATTAGCAAATGAAACAAATAAGAACTACATCAAAGTTAGTAATTCTTTAGTAGATATTCAAATGCAAGTTTGTTGTATAACAAATGTAACCAACTTCTTACATCAATTGGCCGCCTCTGAAAATATAGTTTTTTTTGTAAACAAAATGTATAAAACCAAAACGATACACATGTACAAGGGGTATACCCTAGGATGACTAGGAGCTTTATAGACTAGTGATCATCTTTTTTATAAGAACTGTCTTGTCCATAGTTTTTCCATTAAAATTTCTATCATTCCTCTCCTTCCACAAGTGGTAAACAAAGTTGGTGAATGACAATTTAAGGATAGTTCCCACTAAAGAGCTCTTTTTAGAGTACACCAGTAGCCAAGAAATGAGTTGGATCCAGTTAGTAGCCCTACAAGTAAGCCCACATTTAGATACTAGTTCTACCCAGACAGTTCTAGCGAATTCACATTCCACAAAGAGATGATCATTAGTCTCGGAATGGACAATACAAAGTACACAATCAAAAGACCCACTAGAACAGTTCCATTGTTCAATTCTATCTCTAGTGGCTAATTTGTTTTGGATAGCCAACGAAGAGATAAAGTTGTACTTTAGAGTGTGTAGGCTAAACCAAACAAGCTTGGACCACCTCACATTTTCTCTTTGGAATTCTAAAGCTTCATATGTTTTATTAGCTGAGAAACTCCCCCCAGGGCCTACATTCCGGGACCAAGAATCAGGCCTAAGGGGTTTGGGGGAGGGGAACACTCCTAATCTCCATCAATTCACCAGAGATTCTAGAAGGCCAGGACCACTACCCATTCACAATAATGCTACTGACCTTTATATCTAGAGACCAGCTAGTGTATGAGGCAAGCCTTTGCCCATACCTGGATATCAGCAAACCAAGAAGGTACCAGTTGTTAGTCAGCAGATTCACTAGGCCCCATCACCAATACTGATTGAACAAAAGGGCAAGGACTTGCTTCTGAGCTTTAGCCGCTTTCTCCAAACCTAGGATGGGTTTGAGGAAAGAGGGGTTATGAAAAATGAGTTTTTCCTGATAAGGTAAGCTTAAGACCAATCTTTCCAAAGTGATTTCTGGGAGGGCATAATCAGCAACCAATGTGCTTAGCTACAACCACCTCATTGGATAAGACTATATCTCTAAGACCCAGCCACCTTAATCCTTGCCATAGCAGATGTCATCTAATTCTACCTCGGCACATGTATGCTTAGAATCATTTCCATTCCACATGATGTTTCTTAGTAGGTTTTGAAATCTGTTCACATCATTTTTAGGTAGGACAAACAACCCACTTCAAAACAGAAACATGGTTAGGAGGATTGCCTTAATGAGTTGTAGTCTCCCAACATATGACATGTATTTTGAGTCCCAGGACTTTAATCTGGAAGTAATTTTATCAACTAGGGCATCACAATCATTTTTTTTCAATTTAGAAGTAATGAGGGGTACTCCAAGGTACCTTACAGGGAGTTGGGCCTCAGGGAATCCTAGATTGGGGATGATATCTTGGCTTGCTTCTGGGGAGATACCTAAAAGGAAGATCTAAATTTTCTGGCATTGGCTTGAAGACCAGACAAGTTTCTAAGGAGATCGAGACTTTCTCTAATGGCATGCACACTGTGTGGATCCCCATTACAGAATAAGAGCAAATCATCAGCAAAGTACTCTTGTTAAGGCTGACTATATCAGGCAATACTAGCTTCATTCTCTCTGCCAAGATCTTAGTTAAACACTTATATATCACATTACAGCATGAAATTGGTCTACAATCACCCACTGAGGATGGATTAGGGATCTTGGGAATTATTGAAATAACTGTAGAATTTACATCTTCCAAAAGATTCCCTAAAGTAAAGAAATTATGGACAACCTTTGTAAAGTCAGGGCCCACTATGTGCCAAGCTTTCTTAAAGAAACCAACAGGAAACCCAACTGGACCAGGAACCTTTGCACTGCCCATAGTAAAAATAGCTTATCTAATTTCTTTATCAGAAATCAGGGTATGAGCTGGCCAGCTTGGCTATCATTTGGCTTTTTAGGGAGGAGTCAGTCCAGAATATTATAGTTTAAATCTATCCAGTTTTTGGTGCCCAGAAGGTCCTTGTAGAAAAGGATAATATGCCTGGAGATGTCCCATGGGGAACTAAGGATATTGCCCTGGTCTACATGCTGAGAAATTTTAGACCTGATCCTATTCTTTTTTCATGCTTTGAAAGAAGAAACTAGTATTTTAGTCTTCAAGATGTAGCCATTAACCCTAGATTTTTGTCTGTGGAAGCTCTCTTCAGCTTGCCTAAGTTTAAGGAATTCCTTATTGGCGTCCCTATCTTGGAGGGAGGGGTATGATGGATCAAGGGCTAGTGAGATCTGGATTGTTTCTAGATGTACTCTAGCCATCTTAACCCGAGAGGGGAGGTCATTACAAAACTCTTCATTAAAAAGCCTTAAGGCATGTTTAAGGGCTTTAAGTTTGGTGCAAAGTTAGAACATGGCAGTACCCTCAACACTCATGCTCCAAGACGACTCTAGGACATGCCAAAATCCCTCCATTTCGAACCAAAAGTCAAAGAATTTAAGCTTATTCTAGGTTTGTATGGGGCTTTATCTAACTTCACAATAATAGGTTTGTGGTCTGAGATGCCAAGAGGGGGAAAGGAGCATTTTGTGTCTGGAAAGATGTCAACCCAATTGGTGTTACCAAGAACCCTATCCAACTTACACATAATGAAAGTTCCATCATGTTGTTTATTTTCCCTTGTAAATTGACAGCCTGAATAAGCTAGGTCTTCGGCCTCAATATTGAAGGTGCAATTATTAAAATTAGTCAAACCATCAGTCCAGTCATTAAGCCTCCCAGATTTCTCAGCAGGGAAAGATACAACATTGAAGTCGCCCAAGATAAGCAGAGGAGAGCCTGAAAATGAAGAATGATGATTGACCGGGGAACTCCATAAGGGCAATCTAGTCTGTTTGGAGTTAGCAGCATAAACAAAGGCGATAAAGCATGTGATATCACTATTAATAACAGATACCTTGCAAAGGATGGCCTGATCGGTGGTGTCCAAGATAGTGATGTGCAAGGCAGACCCATTCCATGCAACCGAGATTCTCCCTCCAGCAGCAAAGTCATAGTTGGCTATGCACTCCCAGTTAGGGAACACAGCCCTAGACAGTTTGTCAAAATTAGAACTCTTGACTTTGATTTCAATATTTAGCATAGTGAAAGGTTGTAATCTCTACACAACGTCCTCATATATGCTTATTTTAGAGAGCCATTGAGCCCTCTAATGTTCCATGTAGCTAGATTAAACATGGGGAGGGGAAGTGGGGGAGCCCCACTCAGGCCAGTGTAGCTTGCACTTTTTTCTTGTTCTTATTTTTGGCATTAGAGGAAGGAGATGAGGTCTTGAATTCCCCCGAGTCCATAGCTTCTAGAACAGGTAAATTAGCATAATCCCCCCGCTGGTGGATTGGGAAGGGGAAGCATTATAATGGGTTGAGGCTGCTCAAGTTCATTGAACATAGCCAATTCCATACTCGGGATTTCATATTTCTTCCTTCTGGTCTTCATTGAAAGGACAACAGTCCAGTCATTTTCAGTAGATGGGGAATGTAGGGTGGGGGATGGAGGAGGTAGGGTAGGTGGGGCATTGTTAAGCATGGTAATGTTGGAGGGTCTCGGAGGGTTCACTACTGGGTTAGGTTCTAAAGAGGCAGTAGGGTCTTCAACAGGCAGTTTGCATTAATCTTGTAAATTCTTTCTTCATAATAAAATACTATCAAAATCTCTCTGTAGTTTTTATTCCCTTTAAGGGTTTTCCACGTAAATTATAGTGTTGTTATTCTCTCATTTTCTCTCTAAAATATTATATTTATTATTCTTTTGTAAAGGGTTCTTCATACCGAAAAAATTCTATATATTTTGGTGCTTTCATTGAGAGTTGAGAAAAAACTCAAGAAATCCATCCCTTAAATGCTCTAAACTAAATCAAACGCGCTTCCAACAACGAAAGGAGAAGAAGAAATGGATGCGTAAGTAGAAACAAAAAATGACTACGGAACCGAAAACATAGCGAAGAATGGTAAATTCACTCATTCGTATTAGATTGATTTATCCATTTTGTTCAATTATTATTTTAAAAAATTATTATTAACACAATTCATGGAATTGAATTATGAAAGTTCAACAACCACCACGAGGATTCGATGAAACCCACGAACTGCCACCCGCGGACTGCCAGACGATCGAAGCTTCGCCTATGACAGCTAGGTCAAGAGCAACCGAAGCAAAAAAAAAGTGAGGAAGGAGATCATAAAAGAAATCCATTCGAAGGAAGGATGAGTGAAAAAAAATCACAACGGATAAGAAAAGTAGAGCTCATAAAGTTCAGATCATAAAATCTCAGAGAGCTCAAAAACTTCTGAAAAATTCATACTAGAATAACTCAGAAAGATCATAAGAGCTCAGAAAGCTCATATCAGAAGAGCTCAAAAAACTCATATAAAAAAAGCTTATAAAGCTCGGATCAAAAGAGCTCATAAAGTTCAGAAAATCTCAGACTAGGAAAGCTCAGAAGGCTCAGACCAGAAGAACTCGAAAAGATCAGAAGAGCTCAGAAAACTTTGATCAAACAAGCTCAGAAGAGCTCAGATTAGAAAAACTCATAAATCTCAGACCAAAAGAGCTCATAAAGCTCAGATAAAAAAAAACTTATAAAACTCAGACCAGAAGAGCTCAGAAAGTTCAGGAAGTTCAGAAAGCTCATAAAACTCAGACCATAAAAGCTCATAAAATAAAGAAAGGGCTTTAGAAAAGTCAAAGTCAGAGCTTCATAATGAAAAAATTGAAGTTTAGATTAGAGAAGTTGCAGCTCTTCAAAAAAGAAAAAGTTAGAGAGTTAGAATTTCAGAATAGAAATAAAAGATTTCAGAATAGAAATTCGTTAGAAAAGAAAAAAATGTTAAGAAAAGAATTTTAACTCAGAAATTTCAGAGAAAAGAAAAGCAAAGAAGATCATGTTCGCTTCTGTCAAGAAAGCTGCCCCTTCAGAACGGGAAAACTGCCTCTTCAGAACGAGAAAGCTGTCACTTCATTATAGAATGGGAAAGCAAAAAAAAATAGCCATTCAAATTTTTAGAACGGAAGGCTACGACTTGATAATTTTTCAAATGGACTTTATGAGATAATAAAATATGTACAAACATATAAATCTGGAGCTTCTCTCCTAGATTTTCTTTTCTAGGATGGCCGGCTGCTTAGGGTCGAAATCTTACTCTCGATGACTTAAAAAAAAGAGGTATTCACTTGGTCATTAAGTGTCTCTCTGCAAGGATGAGGAAAGTAATAACCATTTATTCCTACATTTCTCATTCACTGTTGTGCTTTGGAATTTGGTTATTTTGAATGCGGGTAATAGTTGATGCATGTTGAAAAATGTGATGGAACTATTGACGGGCTGTATATTTTTAGATTATGGGAATATGGGGAAGAAGCTTTGGAAAGTTATCCCATTGTATACTTTTTCAACTTTTTGATCGGAAAGAAATAGAAGGATTTTTTAGGGGATTGAATCCCAAATGGATTTTGTTCTTAAGTCATTTGTTCTTTCTTGTACTTCTCAATCCAATGGTTTTATTAGCTGGATAATCAGTTGATTTTTTGTATTTACTTCTTTTTATTTAATACACATACATTTTTTGATGCCCTTCATTCAACATATGGGTATATTGAATTCTTTTTTCAAGAAAAATTGTTAAGGATTTAGAACATTTCGAGGATAATGGATTCATTTGGACTGAAGGCTACACTAATAAGGAAGTTTGCTTCATTGATAGGTTGAACGTCTTTGAACATTAGTTATAAGTATATCACATAAATAAGGTTTTTCTACCATGTTTTTTTTCTTAAGTTTCTCCATTCATATGAATCATATTCATTTCATGTGTTAGTTTCACCTGGCATTTTTTTCTTTTCTAATATCGCTCTTCCAGATCCTAAGGTTAGTACTTCATATAAAATGGAAGTTTTGAGGGATTCTGAGTTTAAGATTTGACCTTTATTCAGAGTAACATTGGATAATGGAGAGCAGGTAGTTCTGTAATTTAATCAGTGTGATTTTGTTTTATCTATGGTTTGTTTTGCTTATATCTTTCACTCTGTGATTTTTTATTGTTACCTAATTATGCTCGCTTTGCATTATTGTTAATTGCTATAGAGTGGCAGATACTTACTTCTTGATACTTGTACACTTTTTTAACTTTAATACAATATATTATGCTTAGAATTTTGAATGTGTGTATTCACCAGCTTTGTTCTGTAACTCTATGGGCTTTAAGAAGTTTCTTTGGCATTCATGGAGTCATATTTAGTTATATTAGCATATTTTTCAGTAGGAAACATTGGTTGTTAAATGTTTTCTCATGCATATCATGGAATTTTGCTAATTGAATTTGCTCTGATATTGAATATATTGCTGTCATGGAAAGACATTTGACTTTCCATGACAGTTTTTTTTATTGAAGATACTAAACTTTTAATGACGGGGACTCCCCGCCATCTAAAATCTTTTAGCGGCATCCTACGATGACAGGGATTCCCCGCCATCTTAATGATATTTGCGTCATCTTATTATGACGGTTTTTGTTAAAAAGAATAAATATGACAGCCCGATAGATGACAGTCGGCAAGCCATCATTATAGGGTTATAATGACGGGTTTTGACCGTCATTTAACCCCACTTTTGTTGTAGTGTTGTAGTTTAATTAAAATTTTACTTTAATTAAAACTCTCAATTTTTCATCATTCTCAATTAGAATTAAGGTCTAGTTAATTTCAGTAATTAATATTAATCATCATGTGGACGATACTCTATTTTATAAAAATTTATTACTTGACGACGATAGTGTACACTTGCATTATAAAAAAATCGTACTAAGTTTTTGGCGCCGTTGTCGGGGATTGATTTTATTTATTAATATTGGAGTTACATATCCATAATTTTAGTTCGAGTCTTCATTTTTTTTATTTATGATTGTTTACTATTTTGAATTTTCAGGAGTTTTCTAAGGCGTATGAGAAAAATTAGAAGCGAAAATTTGACTCTTCTAAGTTTAGAAATTGAGCGAACTCTTCATCGTAATAGAAAAGTGAGAAGAGAAGTTTCTAAACAACCTCAAGAAACTATGGAAGACATTAGAGAAAATCCTGAAATTTTGAACAACCAAAATAACCAGGTAATTCGAGATTATACTATGTCATTGATCAATGAGTCCACGTCTCCCATTCAACGCCATGTTATTAATGCCAACAATTTTGAGATTAAACTGACTATCATTCACATGGTGCAAGCAGATCAGTTCAGTACCATGCCTAATGATGATCGAAATGTTCACATAGTCACTTTTCTCGAAATTTGTGAGACATTCAAGTACAACAATGTCTCAACTGATGCAATTAGGTTGAGATTATTCTCATTTTCACTTCAAGATAAGGCTAAGAGTTGGTTAAACTCTTTACCCGCTGTATTAATCACCACTTGGAATGGACTTTCTGAGAAATTTTTAGCTAAATTCTTTCCACCAGCTAAAACAGCCAAGATGAGGAATGAGATCACTACTTTTATCCAATATGAGATGGAGTCTCTTTATGAGATGTTGAGGATGCTCATATCATGAACTCCCTGGATGGCTACAAGTCCAAACTTTCTACATTGGTTTGGGAAATTCAACAAGGACACTAGTGGATGCATCAACAAGAGGAGCTTCAATGGGAAAAACACATGAGGAGGCTTATGCTTTGCTTGAAGAAATGTTTGCTAAGCCTATCAATGGCCAATTGAGCGCAACGTATTGAGAAATATTCATGGAGTTCATGAAGTCGATGCTCTTACTACTCAAGTAGCTACATTGTCCAAATAATTGAGCTTTTTCATTGCCAATGCCAATACTATTCATGCTTTACGGAAGTTTATAATTTGTGTAATAGACCTTATCTTAGTGTCAAGATGGTAATCATTTTGCTCATTCTCAGTCAGAACATGTTAATTTTGTTGAGAATTATAGCAGGCCGAATACCCATTGTCCAACACTTATAACCAAGGGTGGTGAAATCACCCTAATTTCTCTCAGAAGAATAGTCAGAATGTGATGAATACACCAATTGATAATCAGCCTCAATTTCAGCCTCAACAACCTAAATTTTCTTTAGAAGATGCTCTTGCCCAGCTCACAGTAACTACTAGTCAATTTATGGTAAGAACAAATACTACACTTCGGAGGTAAGAAATAAGTATTCAGAGTCAAGTTGTATCTATTCAGAATTTAGAGCTTCAAATTGGTCAATTGTCAGAAATACTCACTCAAAGGCCACAACGATCTCTACCGCGAAACACTGAGAGGAATCCAAAAGAATAAGTAATTGCCATTACCATTCATAATGGCAAGGAGTTAGTATAACCGAAGAAAGCAACAATTGAAAGTTCCCAGCCAATTGAAGCACAAATTGAGGTTGTAGGTGATGATCTTGTCAAGAGCTCAGAAATGAAAGAAAGCAAGCCTAAGTCAAATCTTTTTTCCTGATAATCCTCCATCATATGTTCCACCTATTCCATAGTCTCAGTGGTTCCAAAAGTAAAAATTGAACAAGTAGTTTTTTAAGTTTCTTGATGTATTTTGGAAACTACATATAAACATCCATTTTGCTGATTCTTTGGAACAAATGCTGAGCTGTGTCAAATTCATGAAGGAAATTCTCTCAAACATGAGAAAGCTAGAGGAGTATGAGACAGTTGCACTTACTGAGGAGTGTAGTGTTATCTTGCAAAATAAATTACCTCCAAAGTTAAAGGACCCTGAGAGTTTTACTATTTCCTACACCATTGGGCCTTCATATTTTGAAAAGGCTCTATGTGATCTTGGAGCTAGTATCAATTTGATGCCATATTCAGTTTACAAGAAGTTAGGTCTTGGAGAAACTAAGCTGACGACGGTAACTTAGTTAGTTACTATCAGAAAGCCACGGGGAATTATTGAAGACATCTTGGTAAATTTGGATAGATTTATTTTCCTAGTTGATTTTATTGTACTTGACATGGAGGAAAACAAATAAATTCTAGTTTTCTTGGTAGACCATTCTTAGCTACGGGAAGAACTCTTATTGATGTGAAAAAATGAGAACTTATTTTGAGAGTGCAAGAAGATCAAGTAGTTTTCAAGGTCTTCAAAGAAGTTAAACACCCAAATGATAAGAATAGCTGTTTGCAAGCGGATAGTGCAGAATTGGGAGAATGTAAACCTAGACACCTACCATATATTGAGAAACCAGCGGTGTTAGACCTCCACATTTGGTACACCATTATGGGAGAAACATCCACTTCGCATGTCAATTATCTCTACTTCGTTAAATAGTGAACAAGAAATCAAGCTGCTGAGGATGTTGAGATAGCACAAAACGGCCTTGGGGTGGCCAATTTCTGACACAAAAGGAGTTTTAAAGTCAGTGGACAACGGGTGAAGCTTATATGATCATTACGTCTGGCTGAAGACATTAACGCAAGCACTACCGAGAGGCAGCCTGATTTGATTGGCTTTATTGTTATTTAATTATTTAATTATTTTACTTATTTTATTTTGGTTTATTCAGGTTAAAAAAAATTATGGACAAATTTAGCTCACGCACCATTTTTCATCTAAGTTGGAGACAACAAACAATGCAGAGAATGGCGAAGATGAACGCTCATCCTTATTCATGGGAGTACTCTCAACATACTCTTTTTACATTTTTTTTTCATTGAGGACAATGAAACTTTTAAGTTTGGAGGTGGTGGTTTTGTTAAAAATTAAATTTTTGGCATTTTGTAGTAGACAACACTAACACCTATGATGAGATCAGTTTTGAATTATTGATAGCTTTGGAAAAAATGATGAATTTGTGTATCGATATGTGTTTGAACCAATTATTGATTTGCATTTCACTAGAGAATCCTGACATTCTGAGCACCTAGCCTTACGTGTTTGATTATCTTTTTTACTTAGAAAAGGTTTATGTGACTTAAGGAATCATTATGATCTCATAAGAACTCTAGAACCAATTTGACTATTGCTCGTGATGAAATTATAGACTACATTATATTTAGGATATGATTTAAGTCATATTTGGACCGTTTGAGCTTTTCAAGCCAACCTATATATAATTGTTTGCCTAGTCATCATTGTTGAGCCTAAATAGCCATCTATTTTTGTTATCACCCATGATAGTTTCCTACCTTTATGAAAAAAATTCCCTAGTACGCTTTTTTACTCATAGTATTTGAATATTATAGAAAAATACTTAAAGCTATGACGATATGGGTGGATGGGAGGAGTTTTGATATATTAAAAAAATTGTGAATAAGTTTGATTTCGTAGTCTCTTATACTTGAGTGACTAAGCTCGAAGAGATGTCTAAACACCTAATACCCTAAGATCAACTGGTTTGGGAGCTATTAGCTGAAAGCTCATTAAAAAAAGAGAAGCTTAAGGAAATCAGATTAAAAAAAATAAAGAATGGTTAGTTTGGTTGATATTTCTTGTGGTGGATAGTGACAAGTTTGGTGGTATGACAAGAAAAGTTGGGTTAACCACATTGATTCCTAGAATGCATGTGTGACTATGGATAAAGATTGAGCCGAAATAATATCCTTTAGCCTACCATAAACCCTAACCATACATTACAAGCCTAAAAAAGTCCTAATGATCCCTAGTGTAGTGGTTTGCCTACATTAATGGAGAGTGACATGAAAAGTTGGACGGCTTTTATAAGACTTGGTTGCATGAACTCATTTAAGACTAAGAAGTTGGACGGCTTAAGGCGACACATACCCACTCGGGATTTTTCAAGGTGTAATGTAAGTTAGTAGTTGTGTTGAAATTCTGCATGATCACAATTCAGAAGTTTTTTCTTAAGTTATCGCTATTTTGAAATCTCTTAGGCATGTTTAGTTAGTCATAACATTTTGTCACTTGATCCGTAGTTTTGATTAATTAGTGTTTAATATTTTCTTATTTGATTTTTTATTTTAGTTTTGCTCGAGAACTAACAAAAAGTTAGTTTGGGTGTATTTGATGAGTGTGTTTCACACTCATATGTTCGATAATCTTAACTTTACTTTTATTGGTTCTTTGAGTTTTATTATTTGATTTATGTTTCTTTTTATTTTTATCTTATAGGTTAGATATTTAAATACATTCGACTTGAATTTGAAAGATTTGGAAGGCAAAAATGTGGATAAAAAGAGAAAAAGATGGATCTAGGCACCGCCGCGACGCTGGCAGCAACCACAAGAAGTAGTAGCGCCACAGTGCTGGCTTCCAGCGTCACGACGCTAGCGCGTGACAGATTGGCCAGCGTCGTGATGCTGGCGTGATTTTAGATTTTTTTGTCACCCGCTAGCGCCAGTTCGGTCCTCCTTGACAAACCCTAGTGTATAAATATAATAATTTAAGATTCTTTGAAGGACTTTTTGGACGTGGGAGGCAGAGGAGAAAACTTTTTGGAGAGGAAACAAAGACGAATCCAACTTCAATTCATCCTCAAATCTATTTTTTTTTCTTCTTTTTTTCTCTATGTTCATGAATATTATTAGGATATTTTCGTATTCTAGTATATTCTAAATTTCTTATCTAAGGCTACATTGTAACCAAACCATGATTGTATATAAATTTTGATTTTAAATTCATTCAATGTTAATTCAGTATTATTGACTGTTATAATCTATTTTTAACGCTTTTGATCGTTTGGCCAACTATTGTATGATTTTGGATTTCATTCTGAGACTGAGAAGTGATGATTAAATTTGATCATTTTTTATAACACCATTAAAATTTCATAACTTAGAGAAAATTATGGATCTAGTATAGCAATTATAATTTCATGTGCTTAATGGTTTCAACTTATTGAATCTTGACAAAGATGTAGGATTAATATTTTTGATTCATTGATATCGATGCTTGAGAAATATAGATAATTACTTTAGAAAAAATCGTTATCAGTATTATTATCAACATTGATTGATTGAGTTTTTGAATTTTGAGCATGTTTGGTTTGGTGAAATCAAAATCCCTAGATCTTTTATCTATTCAAATTTGAATTATTTATTTTTATCAAATCTTTATCGTTTTAGTTTAATTAGAATTTTAGTTTAATTAAAACTCTCAATTTTTCATCATTAACAATTAGAATTGAGGTCTAATCAATAATTGATATCAATCAATTAGGGATGTTCAAAACCAAACCAAACTGAACCAAAAATGGTTGGTTCTTTATGGCCCTACGGTTCAGTTCAGAAAATATTTAGTTTGTGAACCGAACCGATACAAAACTTTGATTTTATATTATTTTTTTCAATAATATTATTTAAAAATTATTTTTTAATTAATAATACCGAACCAAACAATCGAACCGAACCGTGTTCACCCTACAATCAATCATGTGGACAATAGTCTATTTTTATAGAAATTTATTACTTGACGACAATTGTGTACACTTGCACTATAGAAAAAATGTACGAGCAGATTCTGTTTTTCCCTTTGAGCTTGAATATTCTTCCAAATTTGGGCTTCCAGAAGCCTTAGCTAGCTATTGATCTTCAAAAGATTCTTCATTAACCATGGTTGACCTGAATGGGGGTGAGGAACCCTCCCCCTAGAGGAGGAGGAAGATCTAAACCGAAGTTAAGATTCTAGAGAGAGGAGAGGGCTTCTCTCTCTGAGAGGAGAGAGCATCTAGGGGTTTATTTATAAAGAGAAAATTGGAAGAACTTTTGGAGTACTTGAACGATACGAATCAAGTGGGGCAATTGAATTTGGTTTGTGATTAATCAATTTTCCCCTAAATCTAATTATAATTTTTTCAATTTCCAATCAATCGAATCATGCAAATTGTAAGATCTAAAACTAAAATCAGAAAAGGTATGTGAAAATAATATTGATTTCAAAGAGTAAACCAGACAATGCAGAGTAGGTCACCGTCGGGGGCGAGAGAGAGGGAGAGAAAGAGAGAGCTTAGAGCTAGGGTGGTTGTGAAGGAGAACATCTAGGGGTTTATTTATAAAGAGAGAAATGGAAGGACTTTAATAAGTGAAGTTTAGATTCTTGATGGTTATAGAAACCTGTTATTTACTTAAAACTTTTAAAAATTTGATATTTCTTCAAACAACACCCCTAAAGTTATATGTTCTTAAAATTTTCTCAGGAACCAATAAGCCCAAATTGGGTTTGTATCTACACTTGGGCTTAAGTTCTTATTGCTCCAAATAGGGAGATACATGATGACATTGTCTGCCCTCTAAAAAGTAACGAAGGAAGACAATTACCTAGATCTAGATCATTAATATAAAAATATAAATATAAAATGTTTTTACATATATTCTTTGATAAAACTGATTGAGGTCATCCAAATCAATTCAGATAGTTAGATCAAAATAGATATGTGTGGTTCTCAATAGAATGACAAAGAAGTCATAACCTAGTGGTAACATATTCTCAGCATCATTAGGGTATGGATCCTTAAAAGAATTAAACCCGTCAATACCCACAGTCATGCTATTTAACAACATGGTTCTTCTACTCAATTCATCTGCTACTTTGCTACTTGTCCCCAATTTATGTTTATCATGAATGCCACTATAACAAAAAAGGTTACGATAGCAGTCAAAAAACGTTATCATAGGGTTTTCATAGCGTTTTTCGTAACGCTATGTTTACTAACGTTATGAAAACTCCGACCTTACGATAGCGTTTTGTAAACGCTATCATAACCACTTTTAATAGCGTTTAAAATACGCTATTGTAACCTCTCGATAACATTTTTTAAACGCTCTAGAAATGTTTTCGTAGTGTTTTATAAAAGCTATTATAAGCATACCAACAATGACAGACTTTCTATAGCATTTAAAACACATTATTGTAACCTTTCTATAGCGTTTTTATTCGTTATAGAAAGTGTATCATTGCGTTTGGTACGCTTATAACATCATTTATAAAACGCTATTGTAACATTTTTATAGCATTTTTTAAATGCTATAGAAAGATTACCAAGCGCAATGTGACACTTTCTACAGCATTTAAAAATGCTATAGAAAGGTTACAATAGTATTTTTTAAACGCTATGAAACGTGTTTGATAGTTTTTTTAAATCTATTAAAAGCTTTCTATAACGTTTTAAAAACTCTCTTGTATGTCTAACCATATCACAATTGTGTTTGGCTATTGTGCTTCTTTACGCTATTATATTCTCTTATAGGATTTTAAATGCTGTAAATAATTTACGCTGATGTATCAAATAAATAATATAAAGATAATCCATTAAATCACTCATTTAAAATATTTAATTAAAGAAATTTACTAATAAAGATCCATATCAAGTACAATATCAAATGTCCAAAAAAATCCCTACAAAAATATTCCAAAGTGTTCATATCATATATTAGAAATATTTTGAGTTGTACTAAATATCACAAATACAAGTTAAAGTTTTCATTAAAGAACATCCATGTCTTCCTATTGGAATCGTATTCCTCATCACTATGTAGAACCACGCACTACCTGAACTACTATTTGTTTGTTGTATTTTCGGTGAACCTATATGAAAAAATAATTGTTATAGTTCAATATCTACTTATAAACATATATATGATCTCTATAAAAAGACTTTCCGATATTCAGACATGTTGATATATAAGATTGTAATCTAGATTGTAAAATCATATTTCTTGAAATACATACTTTTCATGCATCTATGTTCTATCCTTGAAAATGCATATATAATATCAAGTTAAAAAAATAAGATAAGCAAATCCAACACAAATGAAAGAACAAAAATGCAAATCCAACATTCAAAATTCAAACATCTATTTATAGGACAAAGAAAACTACACCCAATATCAGTGACCATATTATAGGACAAAACAAACTACACCCAAAATTTGCCAGACCAACCGATACATTCAAAATTCAAACATCTATTGAAATCATCCACGCTACCTTGAAGATGTAAATTAAGGTTTAAAAATAAGGGAGAGAGAATATGAAATTATTATGAGCCTCACAATGCATTTCATTCTCTATTGTTCTTTGCTCTGTCACTGTGACTAATGCACACAACAACAATGAAGTAAGTCTCTTTTACTCTCTCTTAGGGGGTTGATACTCTCTGCAACTAAAACAATCAAACTTTGTGTTCTACATGTATGGTTTCTCCCTTGTGTTGTTTTCCATCAAATTCTATTCTTCTCGTTTGTTCAAATTATATGCACATGATTATGATTGATTTAGAAAACCACAAGGCAACTGCTAGCCTTCATACTCAATTTTTTGGGTTATCTACCCAATAGAAATATCTATCTGAATATATATCAAAAACTTTAAAACTTAGAAATTACCAAAAGCATGCATAAAGCAAAGAAGCTACAAATTAATTGTTATTCCACACCTACAGCCTAAAAGGTTAAATAGATGTATCAAAACCAAAAAGGAAAGAAAAATTATCAAAGACAAAAAGATAGAGGCTCGTTATAATTACTTTGGCATGGCCTTGTGCTGCTGTTGCAGGCTAGGACCAAACATGCTTTATTTTTAAGAAGGAAAGAAAAATCAACCCTTATTTCTAACTCTCACAATACTAATCATCGTATGAGAAAAGTTAAACATAATATTCAAAATTCAAACTCACCAATATGAACAAATCCAACACAAATCCAAGAACACAAATGTAAATCCAACATTTCAATGCACATGGCTAGCACCCCCCTAGCATTTCAATCTCCAACCCATTAAAATACACACAATTTCAATCATCATACCTATAATCACCACCATCCTTTTCTTCCAATCTCAATTAACACCACTAATGCAGTCAATAATCAAACTCAAATCAACCTAATTTCAATCATGTCCAGCAAAATATTAACCAACAGAAGTTGGAAAATAAGTACTTACAATTGGATAATTTTATTAGTGAGTCATGCAACTGTGTTACCTACTGCATCTTCAATATATTTCATTGAAGACGTAGACCTCCATAAGTAAGCTTCTGGTTTTATTGCAACATCTATTCAAATCTCTCGTGGCATCAAGTCTAAGATGCACATGATGAACAAGGTCTTTTGGATTACTTGAAGACCAACGTCCTTCAGCAACTACCTCATTTGATCAAATCCAATCTAATAACTTCAACTTTCTCACGTGAAAGTTATTATCCACACTCTATAATTAACAATATAATATCATCAATTACCAATAGTAAAGCTCCATGTGCAAACAAATAAAAGTTTTAAAATTTACCGAGGGTGATGGCATGTCTGAATTTCATTCTTTCTTGCTCGTTAGCCGCATTTCTTATGCTAGTAACAAATTTTGATTTAGAAGACATCCAGAACTCTCCCATGTGTGAATTATTGTTTTCTTGCATAATTCATCAATTGTATATCTCGTCTAACAATAAAAAATGAAGTATGTATGTCAATGCTAAAAATAATATACTTTTTTCCTAACAATTAACAATGTTATATTTAAAGCAAATTACCATACTTGTATTGATTTCCACATAACCTCCTTCATTCCCGTGGGAACCTTTCTCCAATCCGCATAAGAGGTCCAATAAAAGATGATAAACTAACATAACCTTTTCTAATTGGTTTGCCCATGACATTCATCTCTATGTCAATCCGATTATTACCTTCGACAGCAATACTCTTCAACTTAGTTGCACCACTCCTTCATGTGGTCTCTACATGAGAATCAGGTGTGGGCTCACATGAATTGGTAGTGGGTGAAACTAAAATGTCTTCAGGTGCAGCTCCTCGAGTGTTGGGTGTGGGAGAATCATGCGATTGGACATGGACAACTAGCTGAACAGGTGGTGTCATGTTAGGCTGTGGATGTGCCATACTACGTTTCAAAGATTTATCTCTAGATACTATGTTTCCTATCAAGAGTTTCTTTCTTGGTGGATGAGAATCTGAAATTGATTGGTACTCAGATTCCAATACGTTGCATCCTTTTCTTTTGATCTGTCATACTAATTAACATATTCAATACGAACAAAAAATGCATTTGCAAAACACAATATCCGTATCATCAATGTAATATTTGAAAGCAATTAAATTAAAGGAAAGAGAAGTTATCATATACCTTTTTTTAGGCCTTAAAGTTCAAGAATAATGCCTTCACCATCAAGTCTTATACAACTACATTCATCAGTATCATCATCATTCATTTCAAATATTGAAGATAACTGTTGAGGCATGATATTCTCATCATCATCGCCACTCTCATTGTACATCTCTAAATCGTATAAACCTCTAAGTGGTGCCCTAAGAACACTATACCAATTAGAGGTCTCATGATCTCTAGAATAAAAATTTTATTTTTCTTATGATGCTAGTATGAATGGCTCCCTGGCAAATTGGGATTGTCCTTGGTGTAGATTGACGATGGTGAAACCATCTTCAACCATAATGTCATTACTTACATTTTCCTTGATACATTTAAAGATTGGAATCTAAAAGGTATAAAATTATATAATGGATCACTCCATAATAAGAAATCACATCATAAACTTGTGAACTTGATCTGCACATAGTTGTTGCTTCAATCGTGACACCACTATTTTGAGTTGACTTTTCTGCTTCCTTGGTATGAAAACATTTTCTGTTAAACATATCCTATATAAGATACTGCTTGTTTTCTAGGACCAAATACAAGCCATTTTAGTATGTCCAACCCATCACTCGTAGAACAATTCATCTAAATCTATAAGAGAGCATTAAATTTAATATGTCAATATCATAAAACTTTCACTAATCATTTGTAAAACAATTTGTAGCATGTAGTCAACCTTCTCCTTAATCCATGATGAAAAATTTTATGTATGCCTCTACCATAGCATGATATGATTTCTTTTAAGATCTTTATTTGATCGTTGTAACTCGCTTAAATGTATCCTAACATCAAATGTACACATATTGATAGGTGATATACCAATGTCGTGTCAATATAAATTAGTTGAATATTCTAAGAAACTTATTATTACTTACTTAAAGAATGGTTCGACCACACCTGTATTGAATAACACATAACAATGTGCACTTTCTAACATTTCACAACTCATCATAATTGATGTTCCAGCTGAGATTGGATGTCTTTAAAGAATAATGTCGCTAATGAAATCTTGATTGCGACATTCTCCATGATGTACTCATATTTCTTTCTCCATAAACTCACTACAAAATTCCACGCACTCATCTGCTAGATAACATTCTACAATACACCCTTCAGGTCATGCATGATTTCAGACGTATCCTTCTAATATCTTCATATACCTAAAACCAAAAATGCACATTTTAAAGTATTTTATACGTTTAGTACAATATTGCAAACTGAAGAATCATGCTTTGATTCCTTTCAAAAGGATACATCCGACGAAAATGGGCGGGACCACATAGACGTGCTTCTCTCCCTAAGTGAATCATTATGTCAAAGAATGATGGTGGGAAGAACCTTTCAAAGATGCACAATGTTTCAACTACTTCACCTTACATGGCTTGTATTCTTTCTCTATCAATGAAACGCTGACACAGTCTATTGAAAAAAACACATAATCTAAATATTGCATCTAGAAGCAATCCCTTTCAGGCTATAGGTAACAAATGATGAATGAGAAAATGGAAATCCTGTGATTTAAGACCAAAAACTTTACAATCTTCTCTTGATATACAGTTTCTAATATTAGAACTGTAACCATCCGGTAATTTTAGATCGAAAAGCCTCCTACAAAAGGTTTCTTTCTCTTTTTTGGTTAATAAGTACAGAGCAGGAGGAAGGACAATTCTAGATCCATCATCTTTTGGATGCAAGCCATGCTTAATATCCATGTGTTGTAGATCCTTATGTGTATTGATTCTATCTTTTGATTTTCCTTTCACATTAAGCAATGTAGCAATAATGCTTTAACATATATTTTTCTCAATGTGCCTCACGTCCAGATTATGACGTAATATTAATACCTGAAAATGTGATGATAACATCTAAAAATGTTCAAAATGAAACTAACAGTGGACAAGTTGAAAGATACTAACCTCTCAATATGGTAGATCAAATAAGATTGAAATTTTCTTCTATATAGTATCCGCTTCTTTGCCTCTTTTCTTCCTTTTCTTACCACATTTTCCAAAATCGTTGACATAGTCTTTCAGTTCGAAAGAAACATTGCGACTAGTCATGATTCTAGGAATTCGCTCATGCTCCCATTTCCCATAAAACCAGGCTTTCTTTGTCCTAAATGGATGAGATGAAGGTAGAAAAGTGTCTGTGACCCATGTATGCACACTTACTACTATATTTTAACCAAAAGGAATGTGTGTTTTCACCACAAACTGGACATGCTTTTTTTACTTTCATAGTACATCCAACAAGATTTCCATACGCTGGAAAATCATTGATGATCCACATCAAAATAGCTCTCAGATCAAAAATTATTTACTGAAAGCATTAAAAGTGCGCACCCCATTATTCCATAAATTTTGAAGATCTTTTACTAGAGGTTGTCAATACACATCGATATCATTCCTTAGTTGTTTCGGGCCAGCGTCAACAACATATTTTCTCTTTTCATACATAACCATGGTGGTAAGTTGTAGGTCACAAGCACGACTAGCCACAACTATTTGTACTGCTCAAACTACGAAAAGGATTAAAATCATCTGCGGCAAGTCCTAACCTAAGATTACGCGGATTAGATGAAAAAGAAGGTCATTTCTAATTCACCAACTCCCACGCTACAAAATCTACATGGTGACGCATCTTCCCATCATTACCCTTATTGTTTTGATGCCTCAGCAACTTTCGTAGACTTAAACATCCTCCTAAACCTCAGAATTATAGGAAAGTACCACAAAACTTTAGCAGATACACCTTTTTTTCTCTTATTTGCACGTTCATTAACTTTCCACCTTGAAGAGCCACATCTTTGACATTTATCCAAATGTTCTCTCTCTTTTCTAAACAAGCAACAGTCATTCACACAAGCGTGATTTTTTTTGTACCCTAAATCAAACTCTTTAAGAAGCTTTCTTACTAAATACATAGATATTGGAATCACATTCTCATTTGACAACATATCATGTAAAATTTCTAAAAGTTTAGTAAAGTTTTTGTCAGACCAACCACTCTTGGTTTTAACTCTATACAAAAATACAATGGTTGATAACTTTGTGCATTTGGTACAACCTAGATACAAAACAGTTTCAGTGTCTCATAACTTATCCATGAAATCCCTATCTCTCCCTTCAAAATCATTAGAATGTTCGTCTTCAAATCCATAAGTTGATTCATACATGTTGTGCGTCTATGATTTGTTTACTTCATCCATTTTATCTTCTCTAAGTATTTGTTCTCCATGGTGACACCAAGTTGTATAGGTTAGATCCATTCATTTTATGACTAAATGCTGAAAAACCATGTCACTACATTGATGACACATATTTCGACATTCTTTACAAGGATATAAAAAAATTTCTCTACATAATTTGCATTTTTTATGCTATCTTGACAAAATTCCATGCTCCTTCCTGATACTCTTTTGTAGCTCTATCAATTAAAACATCAACTACTAAGATACCTATTTATGATTATATTTTACACTTACCTTAAATAGAGTAACCAATCTTTTTACCTATTGAGGCGTACCCAATTTTTATCCATTCTAAAGCTACAGATTATTGGTAAGTTAACTACTGAAATGTAGAGATAATTATCCTTTTGTATTTTTCTTTCAACTTATCAAAAGGAAAAGAAAAGGAAAAAAAATACATGATCACATACGACTAAAGGATAAGTACAACTATTGGCTAAATGAGCATTACAAAAATAATTAATTAGCATTTCTAATGATTAATAAACCTAATATACAATAACAACCCAAAAAATAAAGTCAATATACTCAACACTCCTCTATGAGCTTTTGCTACCCCCCCCCCCCCAAAAAAAAATCCAATCTGACTTTTGCTCCCTCAGTCCAATCTGATAACAATCAATTATAGATTGAACAAGCAACTATGTCCATGTGAATAACACTACTTGAGATATATTAGCAATAAAAGGTCCAAAGATAAACAAAATAATAATAATAGAATACAACAACACGGTCCAGCTAATTTTGATGGAGAGAGATTATGGGTGTCTAAGTCTCAAATTCATCTATAATAGAAACAACATATAACTATTAATATTATAATTCAATGTTGTATCTTTTAGGGAAAGCAGCCAAAATAGAGGGTGTACTACAATACCATATGCAACAAGTCTATAAGAACAAAGTTTTAATTGAACAAATTATTAGGATATATCAATTAAACGAACATTAATTTATAATGCATAGGGATTACATAGCCCAACCAAGAATTGCAAGACTTTTATCTATAGCTAATATCAAAACATCAGAATATAAAAATTGTGTCTATATTTTATTTTCCCCTTCTTTATACTTCTAAAATTTCTAAAAGAAGAAGGGGCACATGTGTAAGCTGTGGCTGGAGTAGTGTTTTTGGTAATCAACCTGCTGTTACACAGTAAACATATTAATTAATAACATTTCAGCTGAATAATAGAGGGTTTTCAACAAAGCACCCATAATTAGAAATTAAAACAATGACAAACACAACGCACATGAACAACAATAGTATGAGAGGTCTTAACCTACTTATACACCTTTTTGAGCATCCAAGGAATGACAATCAACATGCCAAATTACCAACTAATAATGAAATAAGTAGTTTCTTTCATCCATTTATTAACTCTCAAATTCTCAATTACAATGATAATTTTCTATTGAGATCGTCATGTTTGATGCAATGAAAAGTAATATTGTAATTCATTTTTCAGTCTGAAGTAGAGTCAGGGAGCGAAACAATGTGAAAAAAAGAGGCTATTCTTAAAAGATATACAAAAACTAGAAATATTTCTAGCACCAAAAGTTTTTTACATGTAAATTTGCAAACATTAAATTTAACATCTCCTATGCTAACCCTTGACTTAAATTCTTGGATACATATGGCAGAAGCACAATGGATTACCAAATTTAGAAAGACATTGTAAGAAGTTGCAAAAGCATGAAGTGCCTCGAATAGCTCAATGCACTATCTATCATCTCACTTTTGATTTCTAAGTATTCTCTTCTCTTAAAACTCTAAAAGCTTGATCAAGAAGATATGCTAGGTGGTAAGGTAATAAGCATACTTCTCTATTATCGATAGATAATATCTACTCTTCTTCAGTACAGGACTTCTATGAATAATGTGGTAAGGTAATAATTTACGCCACGGGTTTCATGTTGCCCAACATATACACATTAAAATTTCCAATCAACTAACCATTTTTAAACAGAACAATCAACAAGAAAAAAGAAGAAAAGGCGATGGGAAAAGGAAAAGAAAATAAGACGAAGTCTGACAACAATTAATATAAAGAAATAATTTAACGAAAAATTCAATTCTACAATACATAAGCTGTTAGAAACGATCATTATCTGCTAAACCCTACCAATTTCAAAATGGAAATGTATGCTCCTATTCTTCAGTACATGTTTGTAGCACCTTCAGAGCAACTAACCTTAGGAGTTTAAGAGCACCTCTAAATCACCTCCAAAGCATCTCAAAAGCAACCTGGAAATTCTTCTGAATAACATAAAAAATTAGAAAAGATTACAACAACATAAAAACCAAACATGAATTTGAGATTAAAACCCAACTCACAAGATAGCATAGTATGAGAACCTACAAATGGAGCGCTCACGACCATGAAAGGGTTTGAGAGAGGAGGCCAGGCGAAGAAGCGCTGGTAATTTTTAGTGTGATATCTGGTTTTGAGTTTTCAAACCGAGGAGAGGGTTGGGAATTTTTTCGAGTATTTCCCAATTAAGTGGATTTGGAGAGTTTTTATCCCCCACTCAAACTCCATGCTTTGAATGGTTAGAACCGCTGGTTTTTATGGTGTTTTGTAACAAAACGTTATGCTTCAACACAGTTGAAGCTTTAAATTGTTGTAGTGTGTGAACCGCTGCAAGTATGAAACCCATCTTGCATGAATTTTATTCAATTCCTTTTGACTATACAATTGCTTCAAAGTCTCATGATCCGAGCATAAAATGAATTCTCATTGTATTAAGTAATGTTATCAATGTCTAAGAGTTTGAACAATGGCATAAAATTCCTGATCATAAGTACTGTACCTTCTTCTCGTATCATTCAATTTCTCACTGTAAAAGGCTATTGGTCTACCTTCTTGACTTAGAACAGTTCCAATCCATCTCCAGGGGCGTTACACTCTACTTCAAAAATTTTGTCAAAATCAAGTAGTGCCAAGACAGGTGCCGAACTCATCTTTTCTTTGATCTGTTGGAAGCTTTTTTGAATTTGTTTAGTTCATTCAAACCTTCCTTCCTTCAGACAGTCCAATGGAGCAATTATTGTACTAATTTTTTATAAAACATTGTAGAATGAAGCTAGACCATGGAAACTACGTAATTCCTCACTGTAATAGGTGTTGGCCAGTTTCTAATTGCTTCAACATTGTTGTCATCCACCTGTATCCCATTTGAACTGCTATGTAGCCTAAAACAGCAGTGAATCAGTGACAAATCGGCGCTTCTTCATGTTGGCATAAAATTGCTCCTCTCTAAATGAATTTAAGACTTCCCTTAAGCGTTGTAGATGATACTCTATATATCATCAAAATAGACCATACCAACTTTCCAATAAAAGGCCCTTACACTTGGTTCATCAAGCGCATAAAAGTTCTAGGGGTGTTTGATAAATCGAATGGCTTTACCATCCATCCGTAAAGACCATCTTTCACCTTCAATACCGTCTTCCATTTGTCACCTTCACGGATCTTGATTTGATGATAGCCAGTTTTTAGACCTACCTTAGAGAACACCTTAGCCCCGCCCCATGCAACATATCTAGGATGTCATCTAATCTTGGAATCTGAAACCAATACTTTATGGTTATCATGTTTGTAGCTCTACTATCAATGCACATCCTCCATGAACTGCACTAAAACAGCACAAGGGCTCATTGAATCTCTTATAAATCCCTTCTCAAGTAGCTCTTCAACTTCTCTTTGAAGCTCTTCATGCTCTCTTGGGCTCATTCTGTAATGTGGCAAGTTCAGTAAGCTAGCTCCAAGAACTATATCTATATGGTGGTTGATGCTTCTTTTCAGAGATGATCCAGCAGGCAATTCTGTAGGAAAGACGGATGCAAACTATTGTAGCAATTCCTTAATTTCAACATGCACAACTTGTTTATTGTCTTTTGTTTCTTTCATCATTAGCATATATGCTACTTCATTAGCTTGAAACTCATTTAGAAAGTCATGGGCACTTAGATAGCTTTGCCCTTCCTCCATTTTAGGCTTCGGAAATTCTTATTCTTTCATTGGAGCAAGCATCACTTTCGTTCCATTCTTATAGAAGACAGACATTCTTTTCACCATGGTGGAAAGCTTTATTATAAAATTGTCATGGTCCTCCCAATAAGTGGCAAGCCTCCATGTCTACATCAAATAGTACTTCGTTTGAATAATTTTTCCCAATCGAAAAGGAAGCAGGGCATTGTTGTATTACCTTTATTTCACTTCCTTCTTGAACCATGAAATCCGGCAAAGCCTTAGATGTCGTTTCACCTTGAGACTCAACGTGGACCTGAGACTAGATTCTCACATCTATCTCCTTCAATAGTCAAATTGCATAGTCTGCCATGTGATGAACATTGAGTTTTGAAGATGTTGTTCTGCCTCCAATCTTCTTCGGATACTTTAGATGCTAACACAGTGTGTCGTACTACCAAATTTGGTAGATTCTTGTCTTCGTAGGTGATGACTTCTTCTATAAATTTAAATATCCCATCTTCATCATGGTCTTCATTGAGTGCTTTTTCGAAAGTTCTCATCCCGCCTTATTCTTCTTCAATCAGTAAGTTGTTGGCTACAATAAGAAGACTTGTAGCCCTCTTTTCCACACTTATAGCATAGAATATTTCCTCCAACAAATTGGGATGGATTATGGCTGCCGATGTAGCATTATTTCCTTGTGCACGACTCTGAAAACTAATGGTTGGTCTTGATTTTTGCATAACGCCAGATGAACTAGCAGCTGCTACAGACTGTAGAAGAGTAAGACTGACAGGCTTTGTAAGAGTATCAGAAGTTTGCTCAAATGAAGGAACAAACTTTGTAGAGATACCTCCAGACCGAACTTTCTCTCGAATGAAGTGAATATCAACCTCGATATGCTTGGTTCTTTCATGAAGAACAGAATCTGAAGCTAAAATTAAGGTTGACTTATTGTCACAGTACAATGTGGAATGTAAACAGGGCAAGAAACTGAATTCCCCTAGAAAAGAATGAAGCCAAAGAACCTCACACATCCCTTGAGCCATTGCCCTGTATTCTGCCTCAGCAGATGATCAAGAAACCACAGACTGCTTCTTGCTTTTTCAGGAGAGAAGATGATTACCATAAAAAGTACAAATACCATATGTAGATCTCCTATCTGCCTTTGACCCAGCATAGTCGGCATTAGTAAAGTAAGACACATCAAATGTTTTTTTGAATGAATAGAAAAGACCAAGGCCCGAACAAGACTTCAAGTATCTCAAAATGTGGTAAACTGCATCCAAATGTGAAGTACGGGGAGCATGCATAAACTGGCTCACAAGGCTAACAGAAAAAGTCAGATCGGGACGTGTGTTAGTCAGATAAATAAGTCTTCCAACCAATCTCTGATACATACTCGGATTTGCTAATAGTTCACTAGATTCAGCTGAAAGTTTGACATTCGAATCCATAAGTGTAGATGCAGGTCTACATCCCAACATCCCAGTATCACCAAGCAGGTCAAGAACATACTTCCGCTGCGAGAGAGAGATACCTATCTCGGAACGAGCAACCTCAATACCCAAAAGATACTTTATCCCCCCAAGTCTTTGATATCAAAGGCTGAACTAAGATCTTTCTTAACCTTAGTAATGTTGATACTGTCATCACTAGTCAAGACGATATCATCCACATACACAGAGAGGATGACACATTGCCCTAATGAATTCCGTCTGATAAAACATGTATGATCAGAGTGACATCTAAGAAATCCCAACTCAAGCACCAATTCACTAAACTGAGCAAACCAAGCCCGCGGAGACTGTTTCAACCCATACAAGGATTTTCGCAGACGGCATACTTTCCCTGAATACTCCCCATCAGCCCGAAAACCCAGAGGCGGATCCATATAAATAATCTCATCCAAATCACCATTCAAGAAGGCGTTCTTAACATCCATCTGATGCAAGGGCCAGGAGTGAGAAGCAGCCAAAGAGATAATAAGACGAACAGTAGTGAGTTTTGCAATAGGAGCAAAGGTTGCATTGAAATCTTTGCCGGGAATCTGAGTAAAACCTTTGGCGACTAGACGTGTCTTGTACCGATTAACAGTTCAATCCGCATTATATTTAAGATTGAATACCCAATGATATCCAACCATTTTCTTCCCCTGAGGCAAAGCAACCAAGTTCCAAGTATCATCTTGCAAGGCTTTCAACTCATCTTGCATAGCGGCCACCCACCGTGGGTCTGGTGTTGCTTCCCCAACAGATCACGGAATCGTAGTAAAATCAACGTGACTGACAAATCCCTGAAAGGAACTAGATAGAGCACTATACGAAATATAATTCTCAATAGGGTGGTCAGTAGAACATGATAAAGTGAGGCGATTAGGGGGGCGACGGTCCCGCAAAAGATATCGTCGAGAGGGGGGAGGATCAATACATTCGTTCGTAGAGGAGTTCATCACAGGGAGATGAGAATGATGACTATACACCTTGGTAGGAGGACCTGCAATGGGAGGCAAAGAAGTAGGAGAAGCAAAGGGAGCATCTATATTAGGGGGGTCAAGAATAGAGATAGGACGAGGAAGATCCTCAACAGATGGGACCCCAATCCTAACACCAATGGAACCAGAAAAGAATGGGGTATTCTCCCAAAAAGTAACATCCAAAGAAGAAATAAATCGTCTAGATGAGGGATCGTAATATCGATTCCCTTTGGATTGAGATGAGTATCCCATAAACGCGCAACAGATAGATCTATCGTCCAACTTTGTTCGAGTAAGACACTTGTTTTGAAAAAGCAAACACAACCAAAGACACGATGAATAATAGGGAAAAGGGGTTTTTCGGGATGAAGAAGACCTAAAGGAGTTTTCCCGCTCAAGATTCTACGAGGAACTCTATTAATCAAATATGTTGCAGTGAGAACAGACATGTCCCAAAAAAATTGAGGAACCGACATTCCCTTCAAAAGGTAACGGGAAATGCCCATAAGATGGTGATTCATACGCTCAGCTATGCCATTTTGTTCAAGAGTATATGGACATGTAAGCTGCTGAAAAATCCCAAGACTAGAAAGATGAGAGACAAGATCACTTGAAATATACTCCCCCCATTATCAGAATGAATGGATTGATTAACAGTTTGATACTGGATTTTGATCATAGTAAGAAATTGTTTAAGCACATGTGAGACATAAGATTTTTTCCTAAGAAAATAAACCCATGTAAATCTAGAAAAGTCATCAATAAATATGACATAATATCGGTGTCTAGACATGGCAGTAACAGGAGATGGACCCCAAACATCAGAATGAATTAAATAAAACGCCACAACAAATCTAGTCATGCGAGAAATATAAGGCTTACGACAATGTTTCGAAAGCTCACAAATTTCACATTTAAACTGAAAGTGTTTACATGCATTAATCAACGAAGAAAATAATGAACAAAGATATTAAAAATTGACATGTCCCAAAAGAGCATGCCATAAATGTAAGTCTCTAAAAGAAAAGGAAACAGGAAAATCAAAAATAATAGAAGAGGCGACTCGAATAATAGGATCTGGTGGTGGAAGGGGAGGTGGATCGCCAAAGTAGTATAGTCCATCCCGCTCATACCCCCTGCCAAAAATCCTCTTCGTACGACGATCCTGCAAAAAACAACGATCAGCAAAAAAAATAACAGTACAATCTAGAGCTTTGGCTAGGCGACTAACAGATAAAAGGTTCATAGTAAATTTAGGCAAATGAAAAACAGAGGTAAGAGTAATTTCAGGAGACAATTGTACAGTCCCTCTACCGCTCACAACAGTCCGAGAACCATCAGCTAATTGTGTCGAACCTTTAACAGGTTCCAATGGTGTAGAAAAAACTGATAACTCACCAGTCATATGATCATTTTCCCCCGAATCTAAAATCCATGTAGGTGACTCAGTACGAATATGAAGTGCAGTAGGAGTACCTGAGGCAGTGGAGGTAGGAGGATCAGAGACATGAGAAATAGTAATAGTAGGAGTCTGCTGAGACATAAGACGAGACACCTGAGCCTGTAAAGCTGCTACTTGAGAGAGGACAGATGACTTGGCCAAATTATTGGTGGCTACAGAAGTATTAGCTACCGTTGCCGGTTTAATGGGTATATTAATCTTCTTCTGGAATTGAGCGCGCAACTCGGGATGAAGTTTCCAACAATTATCCTTGATATGACCATTGTTCCCACAATGATGACAAAATTTCCTCCTAGCTGAAGGATGAGAACTAGATAAACCACGAGCACTAAGGGCCATTTGATCATTATTACTAGCAGTGGCAGTGATGGGAGTCGGGACCAAGATATGACGTCGACGCTCATCTCCATCAATCATGGCAAAAGTCTCAAGCAAGGATGGTACAAGAGAGGAATTAAGGAATTGGGTACGAAGTGACTCAAATTCAGGCTTAAGCCTCATCAGAAATGCATATGTGTGATGACAATCTAGCCTCTTGACTGCTACATGAGCCATTGTCCCAAAGTCACTAATTGGTTCATATTGAGCCATCTCATCCCACCGTACACGTAAATATCCAAAAAATTGAGCAACATTCAATCCAAATTTCTCCTGATTGGCACTAGCAATCTCCTGATACAACTCAAAATATCGAGCATTATTCCCTTGAATGGGCATACATGACAGTCAAAGCATTCCACAAATCGACAACCGTCTCATTATATATAAATATATTATAGACCGAAGACTCTATAGATCCAAACATTCATCCCAATATCAAACAGTTATCAACATCTCACTGGGCTTCCTTTGCATCGTCATCTTTAGAGCGAGGAACACGTCCTTAAAGCCAAAGACTCTTTCCCCGTCCACCAAGAAATAACTTCAAAGATCGAGACCAAGCAGTAAAATTTCGTCCATTTAAAAGAACACTAGTAACTCTTCCACCGGACATGGGATAAGCCAAATCAGGCTTAGCAACAGCCGTAACAGTAGTATTTGAAGATTCAGACATCACGAATCCAAGAAAGTAATACAAATTACCAAGAAAATCCGATGGAGAGATGAAGAAAGATTGAACGTGATCGTCTATATCATGAAAAAGTCACCAAACGAGTGACCAAACTATGGTCTAAGCCACAACAATCCAAAATACAGAAAATCCTAGGCCTGTTCAGCACACAGCCTAGGAAAACCCAACCACTTTGAAAAAACAAAGCTAGAAACAGTAAAAAAGGAACTCCGGCAGAGCTCCGACGGCCGGAGGAGGCTGCGCCGGTGGCAGGCGACTGGGCGGCGGCTGGCGCGAGTGGCGGTGGTCGGCGCTATCTGGTGGTTGTGGTAGTGATGGGTGGCAAATTAGGGTTAGGGTTAGGGTTAGGCTTTGATACCAACTAGAAAGCTAAAAGAGTTATATTGATCAATAAAATTTAAATAGTACATGAAGTATTTATATACATGGATAAGAAAGTTAAAAATACAAAAATATAATTAAATATTAAAAAAGTAGTAAAGATAAACAATATTATCCAACACTATCAACCTCCACGTGAGTAGCTCTCTTGTCCATGTAAGGAGTACAACTACATGATTGATTCTGTTTGACTTCAACCTTCACAGCTAATTGGACAATAGTGGATAAAATCGAAAAAGGCTACAACTCCACCAAATTCCTGATTTTTTACCTCCAATCAATCAAGTATCGTTGAATGACCTACAATTTAGTTTTAGCCAATTGCACTCTAGTCCTCATCCTATGGAACTCGTTTATATACTGCCAAACAGAGCACGGGCCTTGTTGAAGTGTTTGATACTGTTGATAGGACTCCTTCATAGTCTAGTGGCAGAAATTGACTTCGTATTAGCCGCTGCATCTTCAGCCAATTCTGGATTCTTTCCTTCTGTAACTGAATTCTTATCATTTGCAATTTCCGCCACCATGAGGAAGCATAGCCCTTCAATTTCATTGCGACCAACTTGACTTTCCTATTTTCCGGCATGTCAACATATTAAAAAATTCTTTCAACTTCATTTTGCCAATCCAATAATACTTCTTTCGATTAATTATTGGTGGCCTTCAAAGAGGAAAAGCTCCAACTTCTTTCTAATGAGTCTTCTCGAGGTTGCTGAAATCTATCAACAGGTTGGTTTCTCCAATTTTTAGCTGATAAGTATTTATCAGTGGCCCTTGGTGTCCCCTAACGGTTTAGATACGAGGACCGAAAAGTCCAAATTGATCTAATCTTGTGCAAAGATGGTTAATTTGTTGCTGAAAATTAACTATGTCCTCTCTATTGGATGAATCTTCATTACCTCCATGTTCAGCCATAGATCCGCAACAACCACAGATCTAGATGAGAGGCTTTGATACCACTTGATGTAAAGGGAGTGTGGTACAGTCCACAATCTGTTGTTAAATAGAGTTTGTAGTACTCCAAGCATCGTTGGAGCCTAAGATATCTTTATGGGAAATCTGGGAAAAGTCTTGAGTTGCTGTAGAACTGACAATTTTCTAAAATTCTATTACTATTCTGTTGAAAAATCTGGGAAAAGCCTTAGTGGTTTTATATTTAGTTGTTTGATATCAGTTAAGTTTGAGGGAGGTCTGTCTTTTTTTTTAATTCAAAGAGTGTTTGTATATTTTTAATCAACTTAGAGGTGTACTATATATATATACACGTTCCTACATTGATCAAATGAATGAAGATTGTAACCAATAGGCTCTCATTAAACTCACAAGCCACACTAAATTATGTTCATCACTAAATAACAAGAAATCACGAAAGACACTAAATCTTGCATATATATATATTAAAAGTTGGGTATGTATGTCTAAAATTATAAGTTGAGTACGCATGTCTCAAATTATGTCAAGTGTTAATTTTCTTTCCTTCTCCATCCTTCAAGTATCACAGTCTTTTACCATTAAAGCTACTAATAAATGCATTTAAAAAAAACAAATTGGAGATCTAATTGTATACAACGCATATTAATTAATTAATTATTGTAAATTTGTCATATAGTTAATATGAATGAAAATAAAAAATATTTGAGACTCTTTGAAAAACTAATAATGACATGTGGCATAAAAAGACACTCTCATACTCAACAACATATATATATATATATATATAGTCGTAATCGAATTAATATTTTAAGAACACATTTAAGCTTAAAAGTTATTAAATATGCATAATATCATATCAAATACATTTAAATGATAAATACAACTAATATCTGATGACTTTTTATATATATATATCAACTTACGGCTAACCAATACGCATCTCTTAAGTGAGGGGGTTAACCACTATAAACACAGTTAATTCAAAGAACAAAATAACTCATAACTAGTACGTCTGTCAATGTTTTACTTGGGCCAATAGTGCTAACGCAATCTCTGCTCAATGGATCTTACCAATACGTGACTTGTTGAACGTCCCACTAATTATTCATTGATTGTTCCTTGAATTTACTGTATTTTACAGTGATTGCTTCCTTAACCTTAATAGTTACATATTGAGTGCCTTTGAGTTAGTATGGATCAAGAATACTAAAGATTATAGTAAAGGTTATATTAGTTTAAATTATAACATACATGGTCTCATGAACAATTACTGTTTAAATTAAAAGGGAAGAACCTACTGGTGAGGGAGCTTTACAGAGCTCCTGATATACCTTCAACTTTAAATTCTTCAAGATTTATATGTGCAGTAGAAAGTGCAGTAGTAAGATGAAGTGTACTCGAAAGAGAGTTTAGAGAGAGATAGTAGAGAAAAGGGATAGCATTTTATTTCTCAACACACGAGAGCCTAATACAAAACTAAAGACTTGTCCCTTAACAAAGGGTGAGGTTCCCTTTTATACTAAAAAAAAGTTAAAAGTACAAGTAACAAATGATAAAGTGGCGTGTCCTGGATGGGCTGGAGTCGTGCATCCTTATTTCCGTTGTTGTGCTGAGTGGGAATCTACTTTCAAGAAAAGTAGATTTGTCTTCTTCTGTAAGTGCAAGACACTGTGGCTACATTGTAAAAGTAGATTTGTCTTTTTTCTGTTAGTGGCGCTACTGTTGCTTGACGCTGCTGAAGTAGAAGACAAAATTAGGCCTTTGCTTTACCCTTCTTGTCGATTTGAGCAATCCAGGTACTTCTATTAGGTAATCATAGTACAAACTGGCTCTATGGAGATCAAACACTCCCTCCATGATTCTGTTAGGCCTAATTTTGTCTTTATCGATCTGGTCTGAGATGATAGTGGTCAGAGAATCCTAGAAATCAGAAATAGTGGGATCTTGTATTTCACCTGGCAAGATGCTGAAAGTATTTTCCTCAATGCCAGAATCATGTTGTTGACTATTTGGTTGACTAGAAGAGGTTTTCGTAGAGGTATCCTCAGGAACAAAAACATGGAAAATTGGTCTTTAACAATTTCCATGGTTTTGATCAATAATTCTTTTTCAATACGATTAGGAAATTTTTGTTTAATAATGGTTTGGGTATTTAAAAATGGATTTCTTGTTTGATGTTGGAAGAGCTTTAGGGATGGCTTCAGAGAAGGCCTGAGAATGTGCTTTGATGGTTTTGATAAGTTATGTTAGGTGGGGGTTCATCTCTTTATCCCGCCATTTGGTGAAAAAGATTCATTTCAGTTGGGAGATACCATTCTGATAATCACATTTTAAATCCCATTTCTAGATCTAGAGGGTATTAAATCGGACAATAAAATGGTGATTCCAAATTATCCCACCAGACTAAGAACCAATTTGGAAGTCTAGTGCTAAGGATTTCGGGACAAACACGAATAAATCATGTATGGTTATGAGTAGGGTTTTGATAGTAAAAGGTGTAGGTAAAGGAATCAATATAATCTCAATAACTGTATTTTACCTCTTTTGATTTATATCAAGAGTTTTGGTTGTGTGGGAATGAAGACCTCATTGATTAATGGACATGATATTTTTTATGACAACCTTATTGAAAGTGATGGGGCTGATATTTCTGTTAGAATCATGGAAAGTGTGTTTGATCTCCATGGAGCCAATTTGAACTATGATTGCCTCAGAAGTATCTGGATTGCTCAAATCGAGTTGGATACTGTTGGGTTGAAAGATATCCAACTCGATTTGAGTAATCCAGATACTTTTATGACGCAATCATAGTACAAACTGGCTCTATAAAAATCAAACACACCCTCCGTGATTCTGTTAGGTCGAATCTTGTCTTTATCGATCTGGTCTGAGACGATAGTGGTCAGAGAATCCCAGAAATCAGAAATAGTGGGATCTTGTATTTAGAGATCAAATTCTTCTAAGTCTTAACTTTCACCAGCCAAGATGTTGAAAGTATTTTCCTCAATGCCAAAATCATGATGTTGACTATTTGGTTGACTGGAAGAGGTTTTCATAGAGGTATCATCAAGAACAAAAACATGGGAAAATTGATCTTTAACAAAATCAATGGTTTTGATCAATAATTCTGTTTTAGTAAGATTGGGAAATTTTTGTTTAATAATGGTTTGTGCATTTAAAATGGGATTTCATGTTGGTGCTGGAAGAGCTTTAGGGATGGCTTCAAAGAAGGCCTGGAAATGTGCTTTGATGGTTTTGATAAGTTCTATTAGGTGGGGGTTCATCCCTTATCCCACCATTTGATGAAAAGGATTCGTTTCAGTTGGAGGATACCATTCTAATAATCACATTTTAAATCTCATTTCCAGATCCAGGGGATATTAAATCGAATAATAAAATGAATTAGGGATTTGAAAACTGTTATCTTTTTATTGCCTGATAAAAGAGAATAGGAAATATGACATTCTTGAAATTCTGTTTGAATCTGTTCTAGTAAAGTTTCAAAGGTGATTCCAGAATCATCAGACAAAAATCTCCGAAATAGATTAATATGATGAACCAGGGTGATTCATCTCTACCTGTAACTGATGAAGAAAAGGATGAGTGTACTCTTTTCTCAAATTCATGATATGCAGAAAAATTTTGATGAGAGCATCAAAAAACTTTCTTACTCTAAGTCTACCCAGCATACGGATACACGGATCCAGTAGGTATTATTTTCCTAGACGTACTCCACAAGACATTTTGTATGAAGAAGATTTCCTTGATACTCAGAAATCTTACTATGGAAAAACTATCTATGAATGAAAATGGTAAATATACATTTTTTTCAATATACCCAACCAACAGACAACACGCAGCAGTTACTCAAAGATATCAAAACCTGTTGCTTGCAGTATTTTTAATATTTGTCCAAAGAATAAAGCTTTTCTTATATAGCCCAGATATAAACGTTCAAGCATTTGGAAAGATTGACTGCATTGTGAATCTCTTCAACACTGCATTGCTTTATTGAAAAGGGGAAAATTGAAAATCCATAAGATTGCTTGGGATTTGAAAGAAGTTGACCTTACAATTAGAATGTTCGTGAATCCAAAATAAACATCTATAATAGTGCCTCCAACATTTGAAAAACGTCCATAATAGCCCTTATATGTTTATAGGTATAATAGCCCCCTAAATGATGAAGCATATTATAGCATAGATCTACTTATCTGCCTCACCTCATGCAAGTGAGGATAAAGACCATTGATGCATCCTTCAGCTACAGCGCCAGGGGTTAAAACAGCAGCTTCCCTGTCTTTCCAGCTATCATCACTACTCGTGCTCAAATTGGCCTATAAAGGTTTTATATAAATTATCAGTTTCACTGTGGGAAATATTAAGTACCTCGGAAAATTGGAGGAACTCATTTAAAGAGCACTCTGATGCACATACAACCATTTCCACAGTACAGGCAACTGGTTCAATTTTTTAAGAAGTAAAACAACTGGTTCAAAAAATTTAAATAAGTCTCCACACATTTCAAATGAGATCAAGGAAAAATCATAGATCTTTATTCACGATATACACTGAAAAATATTATGATCCAACTAAATATAAATTTTGGTTGTCAGTCAACGGGCAGAAGCTATTAGGCACCTTGACCGACATTGAGGGAAAGAGAAGGGAAACTGAAAAAGAAGTTGTCATAGCAGAACATCTCAGAGTTAAAATTTTAAGAGAAACGAAGAACGAAAAGAAAATGAAAGATGGATTTTGATGAAGGAAAATAAAAAATTTACTTGATACTGCAACCAATAACTTGAGTACCTGAACTATGGGCATTAAGGTTGGAAGAATCTCATCCCCAAACACGTTTGAGAGAAAATCAAGAGCAGCTGCACTGCATTCGCGTAAATTCCATATGTTGACAATGTCATCATCCTATAATTATTCCAAATATGATTACTGGAAAGTAACAATCACGTTATAAAGGCTCTAAAGAACTGCATAAATAGGTTCGATTTTCTGAACAGGTAGGCAGTTCTGAAACTTTATATTACAAAATCGAGACTAAGATCAAATGGCAACATACATCATCTTCCAAGTTGTCCGATCCGTGCAAACTTGAAGAATGGAAACTGGGTTTCAAATCCTGCAAATTGAAACCTTCATAAAAGAAAATAATAATACTAAACCTAATGAGAAATTCAGAACAACAAGAGATTAATCCATAGCCTATGGAATATAGAAAAACCAAGGACTTTCCCTGTACGACAAGATAGTTTCTAACACTACAATGAAAGTTGGGAAACCCAATGGATCCATCTCATAATGTATTGATCTACAGAAGCCAATGAAAGTTTTTTGAGCGAGGTGTGTGGTGACTGGAAAAACTGTTGAAAGAGAGAAAGACCAAGAGAATGAGGTGCAAAAAGTTTATAAATGAAAAATAAAAATGAAGAGAAATGCGAGAAGCATAACAGCGTAAGATCAAAGGGGTTCAGATGATTAATAATGGAGAAAGGTGGACACAAGTGACTCGATTGAAAAGTGTACAAAACTAGATTCAAAATAAAATATTCTATGCATATGCACCGGGAATAACCTAGGGAGGAATATGTTGATAGGGCGTTCAGCCAAACCAGGAACTTCTGAATCAAGCACTTGAGGGATATCCTCACAAATCTGTGTCACAAAAAAATCAACAATGGGGCAAAGTCATCAGGAGTATACAAGAAGGCAGCTTTAATATATCTTTTCATTGAAAAGCGACATTAAACAATTTCCAGGTTATAAAGTGACTAATCACAATCCCACGAACAACTTCTCTAAATTTCCTTACGAACCAAAACAAAGCGCCTCTCAAGATAAAATCCAGAACCCCCCCCCCCCCCCCCCCC
>QANY01008995.1:306322-333939 GCA_003255025.1 Datisca glomerata
CCCCCCCCCCCCCCAACCCACATAAACAAAGAGGAAAACTAGACCATTAAATCCTGTTTGCTTTTTGGTCAGTATGGACCATGGCGTTATTCTGTGTGATCCTTCATATTACTGGCAACACTCGTCCAAAAACAAGAAAGTTACCTTAGAAAGACGAATTACAAGCATGAATTAATAAAAGCTCAACAGGAAAGGTTCCACTGACCATCCCTTAGAAAACCTCTTATACAAATGAACTTTTCTAGTGATTAAATCATTTTCATACCTTGGACAAAGCATCCATTGCTCCTTCCATGTGATTCAGGTCATTACTGTCCACGCAATTTACAAGAGACTGCAACAACTCAAGCCATCTTCCTCCTAGTTGAACGACTACAGTTATGATAGTCTCAAATCTTTTCAGAAAGAAAATCTCAAATTATTTCAGTAGAGAATCGAAATGTAAAGAAAACCCGAGCAACGAAGCTACATCTACAAAACATAATTGTTGGTTGAACTCAGCAAGACCAGATCGAAGAAGACGGAGAGAGAAAGAGATGGAGAGCAACGGAGAGAGACCGAGGGAGTGACGATACTAAGCGAGAGAGAGAGAGATGGGGATGGCTTTGAGAGAGAGCGAGAGAGAGTATGGCGTCGAGAGAGATGGAGTTGAGGGAGGTCGATGGAAATTTGTTTAGATTAGATTATAACATGCCATTTTTGTAAATAAAGAAAATTCAGATAATAATAGAGTGTTAAAATAATTTGAATAAAAAAATAAAAATATTTTGACAGAATCTAAAATTACCAGTTTATCATGGAGGTTATTTAAAAATTATCATATTAACTAAAAGTCAAAAAAACTCTCGTCAGCATTTATTTTTCTATGACAAAACTTATCACAAAAATCAATACCCTGCTGTATTTATGACCCATTTTTATAATAGTGTACAGTTAGCTTAATTTCTGTTGAAGCAAATTAAGGATAATGTTAAATGTGTTTTAATGTGAGCTAAAAAATGTTATCTAATGTATTGTGGCTGTTAACAAAAAGGAAATAAGAGGAAGAAAAACCTCAAGAGACAAAATACTTTGACAGTCTTTACTTGAGAATTGAACATTGGTTAATGCATGTCTATGACTTGATTTGTAATCTAAATATATTTGCCTATAAATGTTGACCCATTTTAGAGCAATTAGGCATAAACACATTCACCGTTATCAAATATTTTCCTCTATATTCAACTTTCATGTCCAACACACATTCAGTTTCATGTTTCTTTTATCTTGACAAAATTTAAGTTTAATTTTCTACATAAGATCGTGGTAATTACCTGAAATAATAATGGGATCCCCAATAAAAATTCCCGTCTAGCTATGTAGGTGACAAGATAAGTATGGCGAATTATATCTTTCTTGGCATAGTTTTCTCTTCTCTCATGATATTTATCTTTTTTCTATTTAAATGTGACTATTTTATTCTTTTTCACATAATGTGTCTGTATAAGATATCTGTAATTTGATATTATACATAATGTCTTACGTATTTATGTATATTACCTTATTTTTATTTGTATCTTTTGCTTTGACGTCAATTAACCTCAAAATTTGATATGAAAAACTGTTCTGATTGTTAGAGAGATTACAAAAGTTTTTTAATTATTAAATTAATTTTTAACAAGTACTTGTTAAATGATATTAAATTAAAAATATGTTATGTAAAAGAGTTTTACAAATAAATGTTTAATATATTTTTGTTCCTCTCGGAGGTATTTAGCTAGAATAAGTAAGTGTATTTGTAATTAATCAAAGGAAGAACAAAAGATAGTGGCTGGCAGAGAGTAGTAACACACGAGAAAGAAAAAGTTAAATTAATAAAAAAATATCAAAAGAAAATAGTTATGAAGATATTAAAAGATGGCATGAGAAGTTTCAACGACATGATAATTGTATATAAATTTAAATAATTTATTTTCTCTTTATGAAACTGAAAAAAATAAGGTTTAAATATATTTGTCTGATTCATAAAATGTGATATATTTGTCTCGTAATTGTTTCAAGATGAATTCTATTAGCTGAACTACTTGAGATGCTCAACATAAATAAAATTAGGAGCATATGTATTATCAAATTAAAAAAATTGGGTTATTTTGACATTTAAACTCATATGGTATTCATTAAGGGTGTTCAAAAATCATCCAGACCGTTTAATCCGAACCAAAATTGATCGGTCTAGACGGTTTTTTTCTTGTCAATGGTCGGTTCGGTCCTTCTTTTAGAGAGGACCGAAATTTCGAACCGGTCTAAAAATTTTGTTAGTTCTAGACCAATCCGACCGGCCTGGTCGAATATTATATATATATATATATTAGGGTTTTAGGTGAAGTGAAGTATTTGTGTCCCTTTCACCTCTCCCCCTCGCCTCTTCTCGACCCTCAACTCGGACTGCGTAGTTAGTCTCTCTCGCCTCTCCCTCTCGCCTCTCCATCTCCCTCTCCCACTCGCCTCTCGCATCTCCCTCTCCCTCAACTCAGCCCCTCTCCCTCAGCTCAGACTGCCTCTCGCCCCCTCTCGCCTCTCCCTCTCGCATCTCCCTCTCCCTCATCTCAGTCACTCTCCATCTAGCTCAGACTGCCTCTAGCCTTTCCCTCTCCCTCCTCTCGCGTCTCCCTCTCCCACAGCTCAGACTGCCTCTCGCCTTTCCCTTTCGCCTCTCCCTCTCCCTCAACTCAGTCTCTCTCCCTTAGCTCAGACTGTCTCTCGCCTCTCCATCTCGCCTCCTCTTGCCTCTCCCTCTCCCTCACCTCAATCCCTCTCCCCCAACTCAGACTGCCTCTCGCCTCTCCCTCTCCTTTAGCTCAGACTGTCTCTCGCCTCTCCCACTCCCTTTCTCATAGTCCGTCAACTCCGTCCGAACCGACCGTTGATTCTCAGTCTGGTCAGTCTGAATTTTTTCTAAATTTATGGTAGGTTCGGTCCTCCATATAAGAGGACCGTGATTTTCAATCTAGTATTATTTTCTTCCAAAAATCTGATCAGACCGACCGTTGAACACACATAGTCTTCATACTTAAAAAGTATAAAAGTTATATTCCAAAATCAATTTTTAGGCCTGGTAAGTAGATATTAAAAATCGTTTGAAATTTTCTTTTTGTTTCTAATTTGATATATTTAAATTCTCTAAAAGTTCGTGCATCGGACGAGTATATTAGTGTTATTGAATTTTTTATGACACATTACTGATACCGATATTGTAGTTGATTTACAATTAGATCACTTCGTGTGAGACATAAATAAGAGTGATTTAGATTATAGATCGACCTCCATACTACAGTAAGGTACATGTCTAGCACCGAAAAATGACTCGAAATTATTAAACATGTCAGTTAATATAACCATAGAAAGTTGTACGACCTGGGGGTAATTCAAAGTTGTGAGATCAACCCCAGTACGACTGCTAGTCTGGTACCATAAAATGACCAAACCATTTTAGTTTCTTTTCTTCTCAGCAACAGTTTTGGTGAAAACCCTAAAAACCAAACTCACACTCTCAAATACATGTGCACGAGCACCTTTTCAAAGCCCACTCTCAGATAATTCAGAAATTGTATCATGCTTTAGTGTTTTACTTAATTAAGTTAATAACTAAGTTAGTTTGACCATAATTTTTCATTCTCATTTCACACTTTTCTTAGATATTTAATATCAATGGTTAAATAATAAAAAAATTAATTATTCGAAACAATTAATATATTTATTTACGAGTAATTTTTTTAAAAATTTTCTTATCCATCCAAAATAAATTTATTTACACTAATAATATCATAAAACTGCTAAGTAAAAAACTCATTAACACTAATAATAACAAAAAATATCAGTTAACACTTTCTTTTATAATACAAAATGCACAAGATGTTATTATATACATGAAATATATCGTATGATAAAATATGAATAATATTAAGGTATGTATTTTCATTATTTATATTTCATTTTCATTTTTATTAGTCTATTTCATTTCTATAAGTACTTATATAATTTATTATGAAAATTATTGTCTCTAAATAGTCTCTCATATGTTTACTTATATAATTTTCATTAAATAATTTTTTTAAAAGATTGATCAATCATTTATTGTTAGGAGAAATTAGTTATGATTTTTAAATAAATTTAGTAATAAAATAATTAAATATAAAGTAAGAGTAAATAACAATTTGAATAAGAAACTCTAAAAGCAATTCTTTAAAATTAAATATAAAGTAAGAATAAATAACAATTATTGTCTCTTTCGCTCTATATCTCTTCCCCATCAATGAGGATAATTGTTGCTTCATTGGGTAAATGATGATAATTTTTTTTCTTTTCACTAAAAAATTGATAAAAAAATAATTTAATATTGGGATAAAACAATAGTTTGAAAACAAATTGTGAGTGGGGTAGGTAGCATCTCTCTCTATCACGTAGATGTTGATTCCTTAGGTAAATAAAAGCTTCTTTCTTTCATATAAATAATTGATAAGGAAAATTATTTAAGCAAATTTTTAAGTAAATTCAAATCTAAGTAAATCTACATAAATTTAAATAAAAATCTACATATTTTTAGATATTTGTTTTACTTAGATGAGCATATATCTAACCATTATTTAATTTTTTTTAATTATCAATTGGGTTACGATACTTTTTCATATTTAATGCTTCATCTTATTTATAAAATAATATCATTATTTTCATTAATTATATCTAATTTCAATAATTAGGTAAATTGAATGTGATTCTAAATTGGCTGTGGGTTGGATCAAAGATAATTCTTGTTACTAGAAGCTGATTAATTGGTTGAGGAAGCCAATCAGAAGCTCAAGCTAGTTGTTGGTTTTTCTCTAGAAGTTCTAATTTTGTTGATGATACTATAGCTGAACATCGTAATGATCAGAACAAAGTTGATAGAAATAATTTATATTGTTCAGTCATATTTGTAATTTGATCGAGTTCGAAAAAGTTTATGTTAAGGGTTGGCTTAAACCTCCATGAACTCTTTTCTATTATATTTCTTTGTTTAGGATGAAATCTGTTTTTGTTATAAAAAAAAACGCCCACTCTCTCTCATGCACCATGCCGCCAGGTGCAGACGCATGCGCTACTGACAACTCTACGTTTCAGCTCTCTGATCCTTCCTCCCAACACCTCACCTCCAACTCATAACCCTAGCAAATAACTCAGTAGACGTCAACTGCACAAAATATATATCTGAAAAAACATGGAATCCCTTGGACGGTTTTTTCAACAAATAACACTGTTTAATAGTTAATTTTAAGCGATCATGGCTGGCAAATTGTCCTAACAAAAAGAATGTACAATCTTAGTTGGGTTCAGCGCAATGCGTCAACAGCTTCATATCATGGTGGGAGGGGGGGTTTTTATTTTCTTTAAAAAATTACAAACTTTAGAGGATAGAGATACATGACTCAAACTCTCAATCACATTGTATGAGTGTAGAAGCTTTACCGCTACGTCAACTTATCTGAAAGATTTTAATTAATTTCCAATTTACTTGATTCAAAATTATATCAAACCAGGGATTTAATTGCTTACTGTCAAAGCCGTCCATATACAAAAATAATGTGGAAAAATGGACCACCGATTCAATTGATTATGTCAATACTCAAATCCATTTAACCCTTTGCACAAAATGAAAGGAAGAAAAAGCAATTATTGTGCAAAGAGTTAAATGAATTTGAGTAAATTATTGTACAAAATTTTAGGACAATCGTTCTGATTTCTCGTCCTAAAATTTTGTACTTTGTGTAAATTATTGTAGTCAAACCCGAATCATAACCTTAATAGGGATGAAAAAAATAAGGTAAGAATAGATTAATTTTGGGAGTTTGAATATTTAAATGCATTTTCTGCCAAAGATAGGCCAACTAACAAGCATGGCTTTCTTCTCCTTGCTATAGAATTAAAGAAAGACTAAAAATATTATATTCATATTAAACATTCAAAACCTTTATTACAAAAGAACAATGCCCTAACAACTATAGAAGCAAAGAAACCCTAAGCCATTTACTTCCTAAACCCTAAGCGATTTGGATATTTGAGCTCGCCATATAAAAAATGACTATAAGTTCCCAAACCATAATTAACTTCATCTTCCTGCTAATCCTAATTACACTAATTAAACCCTCTTATGGTGGTGGAATTGCCATCTACTGGGGCCAACGTGTTCCAGAGGGAACCCTAAAAGAAACATGTGCCACAGGCAGATATGAATATGTTATCTTAGCTTTCCTCAACAAATTTGGAAATGGGACAACTCCATCAATAAACTTGTCTGGTCATTGTAATCCTGAGAACCATGGGTGTGCTGTGGCTAGCCAAGGCATCAACTATTGCCAGAGTAGAGGAATCAAAGTGTTGCTTTCTCTTGGAGGTGGGATTGGAAGTTACTCTCTAGCTTCTCCTAATGATGCCAAACATGTAGCTGCCTATCTTTATAACAACTTCTTGGGTGGTGAATCCCATTCTCGCCCTCTAGGCGACGCAATATTGGATGGTATTGTTAATAACCCTAATATTCTCAAAAACTTAAATTGTTGTTTTATGTTTGTCGTATTTACGTTGAATTTTCTTTTGACTAATGAGCTTTACAAGTGGATACTAGTGCGCACGTAACCCCGTACTAGTTACCATTAGTCTCACCGGTTAACATTGTTATTGCTTTATTTTAAACAAAAAGCGTATTTGAGAGTGTTTATAATTACAAATACTTTTATAATTACAATAACATAACTTCTTTTAGTTGAAAATTATTTCATATTTATGTTTATATAAATCACTTGACTATGTGTTTATTTGTCTTTTAGAACATTTTAAGAAATACTTGAATTGTTATTTCTTCTGGAAGTGTTTTTTAATGTAAAATTTACTTCAAAGAACAACATCTATCAAATAAATGTGATTTAAAGTACTTTTTTTTTAAAATTCATTTAACCGCCTGCAAATAAAGTTCTTTCAAACTCACTCTAAATCATTTAAATTATTTCATAATAGGCATAGATTTTGACATAGAAATTGGGTCTAAGATGAATTGGGGGTATCTTGTTCGTGAGCTAAAGGCATACAGCAAACCAACCAGGCATGTGTACTTATCAGCAGCTCCACAATGTCCATTCCCAGATAGGTTTCTAGGGACAGCTCTGAATACAGGCCTTTTCGATTATGTATGGGTTCAATTCTACAACAATCCTCAATGTCAATATGCTTCTGGAAACATCAATAAGCTCATAAATTCTTGGAGCCATTGGACTTCATCGATAACGGCAGGGAAGATATTTTTAGGGCTACCAGCAGCTCCTGTTCTTGTTTACGGTGGTTACATTCCACCCCATGATTTGACTTCAAAAATCCTTCCAGTGATAAAGAGCTCTCCAAAATATGGAGGTGTTATGCTTTGGTCAAAATATTATGACAATAAGAGTGGGTATAGCTCTGCTATTATAGGAAGTGTTTGATGGGGTTTCTCTTATTTGGAGAAGCTAGAAAAACAAAACAATATTTGTATTTCTATCTCTTGTCTATCTACCTATCAATTATTGTCACAAAAGATGTCATAAACAAGCAGATGACTTATTTCTCGAAATCTAGTTTAATATTTTTGTGCACGAATTCTATTTGCACAACTTTTCTTCCGGTCCCTAAGTAAGTTTTTTGAAGTTACACATTTAGTTCTTGTAATAGATTGTATCATTTCTAGATCTCTATTATAATTTCTTTTTCTTTCAATAAAAAAAATCCTTTTCTAAAAAAAATTGTGAAGAAACTTTTGGTTTAACACTTATACTATTGAAATAATATGGAAGTTTACATAATCGATGGCACGTGGTCTTTCAGCAATTTAGGACATGTATGATTTTTGGATAAACTTATTTAGGGAGAATTGATTTATAGAGATTTTAAGGAATTTTTCATTAGTCAGCTTTAATTTTATATCATTGTTAATGTAAGCAAACAATGCCGTGTTAGCGTGTAGTATCAAAATATTAACAAGAAAAATGATAGAAAGACCAATCAGTAACGAAAACGAAGAAAGTTGAGATTTATAACTCCATGACCGTTTAGAACTACTAGTCAATATGTAAATACAGTGTGCGTGTAATTAAATTTATTATATTTTTAGCTAAAATCATTACTTATAATCATGTTATAGTATATGTAAATTAAAAAAAAATTTCACCCCATATTTTGTTCTCAATATATGTGAGGAAAACTATGTCATTTATTTTTATTTAATGATATTACTATTTCAATCAATCTGTAAAATATCACGTTTCCAGCAAAAAAAAATTAGGAGCATGTAGTATAAATGATTTCTCAAAAATTAAATGAAAAAGTAACTCCTTGATAATTAATTACCAATTTCACATTTTATTTTGAACTTGATCTACATTCGTTTGTAGTGAGTGTTGATTATACTAACATATAAAATATAACATAACTAAAGTTGGTAAAATGTGGTCTAAATGAATTATATTGTAAATTATATTTTTAAACTTATAGAGATAATTTTCTTCTATATTCAGACAAATCAGTAGAATTTTGTAATTTTCTAAACAATTTAAATTAAATTCTCTCTCACTTATTTAAACTTTATCTTCGTTTTTCGTTTGTATTGAAAATTTAATATTTTTTGTCAGTTTTGCGTTATTATATTTAGGTAACATGTATTTGATACTAACATATAAAATATAACATAATTAAAGTTTCTGAATGTGAGTTATAATTAAATTATATTTTAAATTTTACAAAAATAATTCACTTTTTCTCTATATTCAAACAAATTAGTAAAACTCTCTTCTTCATAACTTATTAAATGACTTACTACAATTTCTTCCAAGTTCTTTATGTTAAATTTAGCTAAAATTTAAAATTTATTACATGAGTGAATGAGGTTAAAAATAAATGTTTATTTCGATCAAGTTATTATAATTTAAAAATAATTAATTATTTATATTAAATTATTTATAAATGCTACATATAAATAAAAAGATTATTTAGAAAAAAATATAAATAATAAGTGAATAAAATATTCATATCTCTTTCTCACTTGTATTAGATTAAAAAATAATAAATAAGTGTCTCAGAATCATGCCTAAAAAGACTAAAATGATAAAATACCGAAAACAATTATAACAATGTTTCAAGAAGCTAGATAGATATAATATAAAGTTCTTTCACAAGTAAATTTGTTCAAAATCTCAAATTTTGAAAAACCAGGCTGAATTATCGAAACCTTAAGGACCATTCTATTTTAAAAAATAATAAATATGATTATATAATTATATTATTGATCCATGTCTATTTTTAGATAAATATTCTACTATCATAAACTAACGGAACAGAACGTTACAAAAGTTCTAAACGGAAATACTTTGTCACCCATTGTTGCAGGACTCAGATGGTTGGAAGCAGACAATCCAATTAAACGGAATCGGTAATTATTGCTTCCTTAGTATATGTTCTTCAGAATCTGACAACAGATATTCATTTCCCATAACTTACTCGCAGTCTCTGCCGTTGTTTGTTGGCCAAAGGCCGAAAAGCGGTGCTTGAATCTCTCTTTCTGCTTGTATCGCGGCATGAAAATGTCTTAGCATCGTCGTTTTCCTATGGCATGAAAATCACTTGTCCTTCCCTATTTCGCTGTCATTAATTGTTGAGAAGAGTTTTCAGGCGTTATGTTTCAAGGTTTCGCACGTTCCCCTTGATTTCTTTTTGGTTTCTGCTTCTAAGAGAAATGAGTCTCTTGCATTCTTTCCCCACGGGTATAAGGTTATATTTCTGTAAATTTCTCGTTCGCCTGTGTTTTTGACGTGATATTAAGACGATTATAACTCAAATGGTCTTGGGATTATTTTGAGTTGCTGGAAGTTTGTTTCAGTGATGCTTAAGACTAAATTATTGGTCAGTAAACAATAATATTTAGCTAGAATCATGGTCTAACAATTGGAGGGTGAATTTCTAAGGATAACACGAACGCAGAACGATGGATCCGGGTTTTGCTGTATTTTCTCCTTCGATGAACAATTCCCAAATTGATGAGCAGGTTGTTTTAAACGATTCTAACGAATTCCCAGTATGGAAAATGAGTTCAACTTTGACAGATTTTCAACTGTATTTGATTGGTGGAACTGGGAGGAATAGGATTTCTAGGAGCTTGAAGGTGTGGGAATTTGGGGCAGCAAGGAACTAGATAGAGGTGGAGACCTCGCCGGAGTAGAAAATTCATGACAGTTTGTTACCACAATTACAAGCATGAGTGCCCGATGGTTGATAGAAGTGCACAATTAAGAGCATGAACGCCCGATGGTTGATAGAAGTGCACAGTGGAAGAAGGAAATCACTAATCGTGCAGCAATAGTGGTCGCGAAGTAGGAGAAGAAAGAATGAAAAAAAGGATAACGTCCTATAATTTGGCAATAAATGATTTGCCACTTATTGCCAAATAAGAGGCAAATAAGACTTTTGTGATGGTCCGTTAGTTTAAGATAGTGGAATACCCACAAAAAGGCAAACGTGAAGTAACAATATAATTGTAAGGTCATATCTACTACTTATATCTACTACTTTTGGTTGACAATAAAAATTAACCCCAAACTACCAGGGAAAAACTATATTTTACCCAAAACATTATATCTTCCAATGGAGTTTTTCTATTCATACTTCCTAATCCATAATAATTTAAACATGGCTTCAAGCTAAAAGAAGCTCAAAGGGAAGAAACGAGAATGTTAACTTAAAGCATAGTTGACAAGCGGAAAGGCATAAGAGAAGACAGGCAACAAAGACTCAAGCAAAAAATCGTATCGATTCCTCGGTAAGAAATCCGAATGCTCAAGCAATTCCTAACATCAATGTCAGGGAAACATAAGTACGTAGGGTAACAATTTTTACACCTTTCGGACTTGAATGTTGTGAGTAGATGGGAACCGCCATATGGGTTGCCTACCACTCTGAAGCAGTGCCACTTCTTCGCCTTCCTTCACCATACCTTGCCTCTGTAAATGAAAAAAAAAAAAAAACAGAAGTAGAGAAGAATATAAATCTTAAGAACAAGTATGTCTAATAGATTTGGATGTCTAGTAAAACAACATCAATGTCAACAGGGAATTAGTTCATTCAGTAAGGACAGGAACTGCACTCTGGTTTTCTTTCCAAAAGCAACGTCATTAATTATTCACATCTTTAAGTGATTGGCAATTGGCATGTAGCCTTATAAGTCCAAACAGTCATATTTATCCAAACAGTTAAATTTGTCCGACCGAAGGCGAAAGAAGTCTCACCACCCATAGACAAACAAGAAAGAAAAAATAAATTATTTTAACAATCTATCCACATGACCTGTCAATGGGATACATCATACATACAATACGGAAACAAGTTGAACACAAAATGTATAATACTGCAAGAGATAAAGGATTCCAAGATGACTTTTCATTGATAAATTACCTGCAATAGAGTCAAGGCATTAGCAAAGGTCTCCTCAGCATCCTCGGAGAACTCCATGTGTACAGGGCACACTCCTTGATATTGAGCCAGTCTTTGTTGTATCCGCTTCCTGTACACCCATTAAAGTTGTCCACTAAGTCAACATTACAAAATGCACCTAAAGCGAGGAACAAGAAAGAAATGAAAGAGATCCTATACATGAACTCCTCTGTTAAAAATGTAGACAGAGATATGCAGTAACTAATCCTAAAAGAGAGCTTGACGCATTTGAGTGAACTTTGCTTCAAGGCTTGAAGTTTGATTGAATTCCTAACTAATCGCTCCAGGCAGTAAAACTTGGAGATATGTGTTCTGCTAATTTAACTCATATATGAGAATTGATGTTCTTATGTTGTCAACTCCAGGACAAGAGAACAGCAAATGACAGCAGAATCAAAGCGGTCTGCTGTTGATGACATCATAACCTCTGATGTAACGAGCTTTTAGATCATATGATAACAAATTAGGGATCCCAGAACACAATCAACTCACTCATTTGTAAAGGCATATATGGTGCCAGAAGGTCGATAATGGCTAAGTAGAATAGCCATGAAACCAGTTCTGGTGAAGACAACGATCGAGGTCCCAAGAGTGTTAGACATCATTGTTGCATGGTAGGCAAACATCTCACTCATGTGGTTCTATAGAAGCAAATAAGAGTGAATCAGTATTTGTTTCACAAGCTAAAAGTTAAAGGAAATGAAATTCAGCGCATTTAGAAAATAATTATCAGCAATAGAAGTGCTAATTGTTAAGTGACCTTGAAGACTTGACCAAGATTCAATGGCATTTCACCGCCTGGAATGGTTGCTTCAGTCCTCAAGGCCACTGTGTGCATGACTTTCACAGCTTTTAAAGGGAACCTGCATGTAAGTGAAATCATTAATCTTACTGCATGAAATCACGGCTTCAAAGTAATAAGGATGCTACTTCAGCTGCTACCCATAGTTTTCATTTGTCATGCCTTACTGGCTAAATTTCATAAGCAAGCAACCAAATAATCATTCCATCAATCAATATGAATTGTTATTCGACTCCACTTCATCAATCAATATGAATTGTTGCCGCTAAAGATGACAGCAGTGAAACCTTCTAATGGCTAAACTTCCGCAAAGAAAATGTTCAGTAGTCTACAGTTTTTCGTAAATCCCAGGTCCCAACTCTAAGAAACTTCTTACAACGCATCAAGCATAGCCCAAAAAGTACTCCCGACATGTGATAACTTACTTTCCATGAGCAGTTTCTCCAGAAAGCATAACTGCATCAGCACCCTCTCGAACTGCAATAGCAATGTCTGAGACCTCTGCTCTGGTTGGTGTTGGGTGAACAATCATGCTCTCCAGCATATTCGTTGCAACAATGACCGCTTTCCCCATGCTACGGCACATTCTTATTATCTCCTCCTATTTATTGACATAGTTCATCCAACGTTAGTACAAAACAAAGCAAAAGACTGCATATGAAAGGCCCAAAAAGAGAATCTCTGTTGCTTGCATGCTCTCGTAAAGATTAAAGTACCTGAAGAAGTGGAACCTCCTCAATAGGGAGCTCTGCACCAAGATCTCCTCTTGCAACCATAGCCTATAATAAGAAGTAAATGGGTAGTACAATTAGTAATCCAAGCTCAAAATCTCCATTGACATTAAAAATTTATTAATCATGAATAGGCAGGATGATCCAATTCTTGGTCAATACATAAATCTCAAAAAGCAAAACTTAAAAGAATGGATTCACAGGATCACCCCATCAGACGCTGTGATTATTGAATGAAGATTTGGAATAGAGTCTGCACTTTCAATTTTTACAATGACGTGTATATCAGCACCACAGCCTACAGAGCCAAACGGGGAAAATAAATAAAGGGTAAATTCTGAGCAGACTAAAGCTCTAGGTTCTCAAAATGATATTACAGAGAAACACAACAGAGATATGTGAATCTTTACTTTGCAGATAATTCTTCAATTCATGAACTACTTGTGCATCTTTAACGAAGGAAACAGCATAGAAGTCAACTTTGTTGTCAACTCCAAATTTTATGTCATCCCAGTCCTTCTCTGCAGCAGACAATGTATACTTTATTTTGCATCAACTAAAGAAAATAAATCCAAGACACCCTCAGTCCTCACCAAAGGACGTGGAGAAGAAAAAAGTTAAATTACTTAAGTATTATGACAAAGTTATTGCTAATTTTAAGCCCAACCAGTAATGGATGGAAGTGTCGCGCTTTTTCCTCGAACATTTAAATGTCGCCTAGACTTGAGCTCTCCTCCATCAACAACTTCACATTTCACTGAATCTTCTGTTTTGGACTTGACTACCAATGACATCATACCACCTACGGAACATGCCAAGAGTCAATTGTGGGAATAAATGATAACTACAAATAGTATGATTTGTAGAAACCTTTATTTAGTAAGCTAGTGTATAAATGTTGTATCACTACATTTAATAGGCCAAGTCAGCGAGTTATAACATTTGAGCCTGGATGTTTCAAACATGTGTACTATAATATTTCTCCAGAAAGCATATTATGTTTAGCATTCACAAACTTGGAACCATTCTTTTGATACAAGCTATGCTAAAGATTAATAAAAGCTCTTATGAGAAGATGAAGATAATCAACCGTACCATCAACAAGAAGCATATCACCCACTTCTACATCATTAACAAAATCATCATAGTTTACACTGACACAGTCTGAAGTGCCAACACCTCTGCAAATTGTAAAGGTGAATTCCTGTCCAGTAGATAATATAATTGGTTGTGGAAGGTCACCACTCCTAACCTCAGGACCCTAGGAGAGAAAAGAAAAGAAGATAATTAAATAAAAAAAAGAACACAGGAACAACACGACTTTTCCATAAAAATTATAAATAACGTAGGCGTACTTTCTTAGTTAATCTTAATCAGCTACTATTCGTCTCAAGTTAATAAGCACAATCCAAATGGAAAACACCAAGCAAAACCAAACTCAAATGAAAACGAGACCTTAGGTCCGTCTGGTTCATGATTTTAAAATGAATTTTAAAAAAAGTGAAGAAAAAGTGTTGTTTTATAGAAAAAATTAAATATATGAAAATGTATTTGCCGGTAGTGAAACAAAAGGTGAAGATATTGATGACATGCAAGTAGCTATATGGAAATAAAAAGATAGACGCCCTTGTAGGTATGCATTAAAACCATGCGAGTAAAACCTTTTAATAAAGACTCCAATAAATTACCAAAGCTGGCGAAATCAATATGCTCTACGTATTCCTCAAAGTTGGTTATGATGTTAAACTTGTGTTTGTAACAGTACTTATGATATTGAAATTACATAACAGAGGATATTTACAAAGAAATGCTTGAGGTGTGTTTAGCATATTATAAGTAACCCGGATTAGTAGCTTAGAGTTGGAGTAACAAGAAGAAAGATCAACGGATAACTTGCCTTGGTGTCAAGCATGATTGCAATTGCATTGTCTTTGACTTCTGCATTGTACTCTTTAACCAAATCAATAACCTTTTTATGAGAAGCATGGTCTCCATGAGACATATTCAAGCGAGCTACATTCATTCCAGTCTCTGCCAGTTTCCAAATCATTTCCCTTGTGTTGGTGGAAGGACCAATTGTGCAAACAATTTTTGTCTTCCGTCTAACTGTTGGCCTGGACCATATACCCACTGATGTATCACCAAGTTGTTGAATTGCTTGTAAATGCTGAAATTGCTCCTCTGTCTGATCAACAATATATGAAGTTGTAAAAAAATCCACATTGAGGATTTACTTCAGCTCATATAGTCGAATAATTAAATGTGGAAAGAATCAATGAATTCAAGAATCTAGTATGGATAAATAGTTATCATGTGACGTAACATTAAATTCAAGAGGGATAAATATGCACAAGAAATCAATGACAAAAGGACGAAAATACTAGCTCAATATATGTTGCACCACCATAGAATTCTCAGCCAACATCACCACTTAGCCAAATACTCAGCTGAACAATAATTATGCGGTTTTTGCTGGTTGAATTTATTTTGACCGGGTTGGGCTATTGTTAGTTTAGTTGTAAAACCTTTAATATACTAAATCATGTAATTTACTTCAATTAACAGGTCACTCCTAAAATAAGAATTGTCATGCGAAAGTCATGAGTTGTCCAATCACATTCCATGATGCCAAGCACAATCTATAAAGAGACTTGATGAAAACGCTAGTGGACGTTCATTTGAGAGAGAATTTTATCGATAGGAGAAAAAAAAGTTACGCCTTCCATAGTCGCACTAAATCATCTCATATCGACCATAGAGATATAGATAACAGATGATGTACGAAAATGAAGCTTAAATCATTTACTACAAAGGAAATCAAACAAAATTATCTCCTTTTTTCTGATTGTTGGATAGAAAGGTACTAGCGTGAATTTTTTTTTTTTCCTTTCATTTGATTTACTCCTAGAAAGCAAGATTTCTTATTAATAAAACCTGAACATTATGAAAAATAAGCATCATAAAGTAAAAGATCTCTGGTTCTTTGAGACCGCAAACAATCGCAAAGGCAGAGTTATACTTTTATAGTATTTGATGAACATTAAACACAGCATTTTCCTCATATTTCTAACCAACTAGACAAGTCATCTCGAAATAGTCACAAACAAAAAAAAATACCCACAAACCTTCTGAATATCCTCAGGTGACACGGGAACAACTTCAGCTTGAGCTGCTTTCTTTGCAGTGACTTGAAACTTTCTGTAAACGACACCGCGGTTTCTCTTCTCCTCATGAAGCAGCACTTTAGAAGCAACACTCGAACTCCAAGGCTTAAGCTTGGGCGCTCGGTCTTGAACGGATCCAGTGGTAGTGTACAAGAATGCGCTCTGAATAGACCTCGCAGCCGCCACCTGTGTCATTTTCCAAAACACAGAAACTCACGCTCAGAGAGAGAGAGAGAGAGAGAGAGAGAGAGAGGCCTGTGTGGTGCTTAAATAAAGGGCCGGGGAGGGCGAAGGAGATGTAGTTGAATTTGGAGGTTGAACAAATCGCCGCTACAGTTGGCGGAGTTCTCAATGTGAGAGTGAGAGAGTGTGAGAAGAAAAGGGCCTCGGTCGTATCGAGGAAAATGGAAGTGGTGAAGTTTATTCAAAACGGTTGGGTTAGCGGCATCGCTGGTCAGTGTCAAAGGTCTCGAGGAATTCTTTTCTTTCTGCACTAGTTAGTCGTTGGTTGTATGAAAAAATGTGCACCTTATTAAAACGACGCAGTTTCTGTCGCGGTTCCTCCACAAGAGTAGGTGAACAGCAAGAATAAATTATTTTTTAAAAAATTAAAGATAAAATAAAAAATAGTCAATTTCAGCGTCAAAAACCGATACACACGCGCGGCGAAATTTTAAATTTTCACCCTTAAAATCAATATAATATATGTTATATATAAAATATGTTACGGAAAATATATATGTACATATAATTTTTATAATATATATTATAAACTACTAAAATTTATGTGAGTGGTGAAAATTTTTCTTAGGGTGAATGTTTGATTTTCTTGAAACCATTTTATGTCATGCAGTCATTTTTTTATGATTTTTTTCAAAATTGTTTACTTATGAACATTATTACATTTTCTATGGCCTACCGTTAATAGGCACAATTTATATTTACTTGTTATCAATTTAGTCATTAAACTTACAAATAAATATCTTCTCTCACGCTGCAACATATATATTTATAAATCGCTAATGTAAATCATGAGTAAATCGCTAATGTTTGTCATGAGTAACGTATTTGTCATGAGGTTGATGAAATGGTTCAGAAGTAGAAACAAGTTGAGTCACTGACTCACCTCCAAATGTATAAAAAATCGGCAGTATGTATGGCTCTTGCTGAGACATAAATGGTTCGTCTCGAGGCATGTATGATTCTTGTTGACTTCTTTGAGATGAGTTGTGCACTTCATGCCTTCGGGACAAGGAGCTTGATAAGCCGTATTCGCTTGTCTTATTACTTGTGCAGCTGTCTCACACACATTACGGATTCGAGGCATTAACCAATACGGCACAGTATCATCAGATGTCAAATTGTTAATATTGTCCAAACTCTCCGTCTGCATAGTTAAAAAGACTTTATATTAGTTACTTATTAATGACCATATAAGCCTCACTAATTACATAAATTAATAAAAAAATTACCATTAAATCATATAACGCTCCATGTTGAGTTATGTATCGCCGTGTGATTCTCCGATACCATAACATGTATGAGCTGTCATATCCATGTTCATCCACGTGCCCCTCAGCAATGTGTGTCCTACGCTCATCTCATCTCTCAATGTATGTCTGATGTTGAATGCCCTAATTTAGTTCATTTCTCCCCCTTAAGTCTATATCATGCAACCGTCTTTCGGTATCACATGGCTCGGGCACACGTTGAATCATATTGATATGTCTTAGAACACAATCTGGTTGATGCCATTCCACTATATGAAAGCAAATGAGGGGAGAGACAAACCGCCATATATCTCCGTGCATGATGCAGTATTCAGGAAGTGTATGGATAATATCATTATAAAGTTGCCATATAACCAATAAAAATCATATTATAAATAATATGACAAAACCCGAGCATTACCTATGTTATAAGTAAAAAGCATAGTATAATCTGATATGGAGTTTGTCTATATAATGCAAATCAATACACTTCAAGAACATGTGTAGAGCTCTCTGTGAGACTAAAAACATCTCTCCATCTATGAGATAAATTGCACAGTGAAATACATGTTAATGATAACATACATATATAATAATCAAATGAGTTGACTTACCGTATACACAAAGGAGAGAGTGTGTGTGAGATAGAGAGAGTGAGAGAGAGAGAGAGAGAGTGTGTGTGTGTGTGTGTGTGTGTGAGAGAGAGAGAGAGAGAGAGAGAGAAAGAGAATGAGATAGAGAGAGAGCAAGAGAGAGAGAGAGAGCAAGAGAGAGTGAGAGCGAGAGAGGGTTAGAGATAGAGAGTAAGGGTGCGCGATACAGAGTGAGAGTGAGCGAGAGAAAGCCTTTCCCCCATTGAAGGTTGATCATAAGAAATTCATTGAAGGTTGATCATAAGAAACTCCATTTGCACCGATTACGACGTTACCATTCATGTAACATAAAACTACCATAGGCCTTTCCCCCATTTGTCAACCTACTAACCAATACACAACAATTTCAGAACTAGATAGAAATTCTACAAATTAATCAACAAATTCAAAGTTAATAACTACAATTTTATAATATAATAACCCATTCATAAATAAAATCTTACAAATTAAGAGTTTAAATAACGCATAATTGAGAAAATGCATCTGAAATTGAATAATTTCAAGATTTTAAGAACCCAAACACACATGAAAATCTAGGGTTTGAGAGAGATTAAAGAGAGATATTACAAAATTGATGACATATATCCATACAACATTCATAAACAAATGAATAATTTCAAGGTTTGAAGAACAAATTTAAGAGATAAAAGGAATTAGAAATATACCTAAGGTTTGAGGAGTTCTTGCTAGTGATTTGAGAGATTGAAAATTTTTTTTTGTGAATGAGAGTGAGAGGATGTAATGTCAGCGAAATGGTAGTAAGACTTCGACCACAATCGACGGCGAACGGCGGCGGGGAAGGGAGCCGTCTTCTTCTTCGCGGGCTGTGATAAACTTCTGCTTTCGATCGTAGGTATGAAAAGGAAAATGTCGAAGGCGTCTTTGTAAAAGACGTCTTCGACTATTAGTGAAGGCGTCTTTTGCAAAGACGCATTCGTTCTAGGTGTCCTAAACTATCTTATTTTTTAAATTAGTTTCAAAAGTACCGTATTTTAATTATTTTTTTCTAAAATTACTGTAGAATACTCAAAAATCTGCTGTTATTGTTACTACTGACTCTTTTATTACAAGGGAAAAAGAAGAGATGTCAGGTTGGGAAACTGTAACAGCTTTTGATAATCAATCTTGTTCAAATAACAAACAAGAGTGCCATTAGAGTACTTTAATTTTCTACCTCATTGGTCATCAGATGTTCAGTTTCTATCTTTTATATAAATGTGTGAGCTGAAAATATAGTAATTTAAACTTACAATCATTGAGGTAGCTCCTGAATTAGATACTCATATATATATATATATGAACACGATATGCAATGGGGTGAAGGCGAGAACAAGAGTGGTCGCCCTAACACAAACTGAATGCACATACACAAGAATAATGCCTGAGAACGCTTGAGAATGCACTGTGATGTGAAGGGGAGCACTTTGGATACTAAAATATGGTGACAAAATGCTCTTTATGGAAGGGAATGGATACTTTCTATGATGTAGGGTTCATTCATTCTTGTAAATAGAGGAGAAGATATATTTTTATAGATGACATAAGGGGGATCATCATAACTAATCCCTTGGTTAGCCATGGGGTGACTAATTATGCATAACTGCCTTAACTAATCGTGTTGAGTTCACCCGAAAGGAATTTATTCTAACACCAAAGCCCAATCAATTTGCTGAGGTGGAAATGGAGAAGCTCACATGTGCGCCCAACCATGGACACCATATATGCCTCGTAGAGTGGCCACGGTCTAGGATGACTTTGGAGAATGCGCCTTGCCGATAAGGCTAAAGAGCGACACTCACCCAAAGCCTCCCTCAAAGGAGTCGTTAAGACCAAATCTCTTCCCAAGATAGGATTAGCACACTCTTAATATTTAAACTGACCATAAAAGAAAAGTTATACCCTTTCCAATATGGTGTAACCTCGCTCTTAATTCTATTACATAGCCTCACAAGCATTCTCAGAAAATAACACCTCCATTCAAGTTTTCGTCACTTGACTTAATGGTTTAGAATGATAACACATTAATATATCTTAATAAAATAACGTAATGGTTAAATCTATATTGTTGAGCCTTGGTTTAGGGTTTGACCCATTGCTCTTATTGGGCATAATGGCAGGTTGTGTAATGATATCTTCAAAGTGATTCATTATAGCATTCTCATGAGAAAGTCATCTTAGTGGTGGCGCAATCATGGTGTTTTCATATTTGGGGTGCAGGCTAGTATTTCTATTATGGAGGCATAACATAAGAGGTGGCAGCACCATGAGGTCGACACTACCCATGGGGTGGCACCACTAATGGGAGCGGCACTACCACGGGGCGGCGTAACGTATCTCAATGTTAATCACGATGGGTCATCGTAGTGACAGTCGTCCCAAATTACAAATACTATACAGAATCCCAAATTATTGCCAAGGTTAATTAATTAAGATCATGAAAAACCAATTTCCAGTGTGTAGAGAAAATAGCTAAAAATTTCAAGTGAGAAAATCCATGTTGACGTTGAAGTTCCAATAGATGCGTTAATAACTTGATATCAGAATCTAATAACTGGATATCAAAATCAAAGAGTTCAAAATATAAAGCTACTTTAATTGACAAGTCGTTCAACAAGATGTATTAACACATGTAGTTAAGACCTCACACTCATATTAAAGAGATCGTGATATCGAATCGAACCCAAAAAATGACGACTTGTCCTTGAGTCTGTAAACATAAAAAGTATATGTAAGAATAAAATAATAACATTACATCAAAGAATGGCAAATGAAATTGTGTACTGAATTACAACACCATCCTCTTTCCAATAGAAAGTGGGAAGGGGACAGAAAGAAGCTGTTGGGCATGATTAAGAGTATTACCGTATCACTACCATGGTGAAGTTTGTTCAAGTACAAAGTAACATGCAGAAATGGGAGGAGGACCAATTAAGAGATGGATGAGACTCTGACCGAGTTATCGGCCGATCCAGTCAAGAAAATCGGCAAGGTTGGATGCCAATCCACCGCGGTTATAGCCGCGCTGTGTGGAAGAGTTCTCCACCCACTTGTACATCCACGAACCTAAGCAATTCACAACAAACAAAAACTGTCATTTAAGACAAGATCACCATTTTCACAGTCCAAATTAACAGTTTGACATAGGACAGAGAAAATAACTCTCTGCTTTTTAACACAGCAATATTGAAAATCAATTAACAGTTAGTGCATGTGTTTCATATGGTGTTCTACGAAGGCCAACCTGATATATGGGTGCTCTTACTGAGTTAGATGTTACCAAGAGCCTCCTCCCATTAGAATCTAAAGCCATTTCATGTCGCAAAAGATTTGAATTCTCTGGGTCACAGAACCTTCATGATGAAAAAGAGGGGGTGTTAATAGAATTTGCTCAGCAAAATCTAGAATGGGAAAAAAAGTGTAAGTCACTAGAACACATAACATGGAGACAATCAACATCAATAAATGCTTCTTGTGGGTGATGACTATTATTATATTGCCAAACAATTGCAAATACCTGCTACAATTTCTTGACCAGAGGACCTGACCTTGGTTATGCAAGCTCCATTCAAATATCTGACACCATGAGACAAATATGTGGTGAGATTAAGTTCAAAGGACATATGATAAAGTTTACAAGCCAAAAGCAGCTAAATTCACGAAGCTACTTGCCTTGCCATCTGATCCTAGGGTGAAAATGCTCGTCTCATCTGGCCCAAAAAGAATTGAGCTTATAGCAGAATCATGTGCAGGCCACCCAGTAATTTGTAGACAAGCGGACATATCTTTGAGTAGTTAAGGTGTGGGCATATATCTTCCAAATGAAAGCTTACATATTATGTTTGCAAGAGCATAGGCTTATATAATGGAGCACCATATCAGTGCCGCTAAATAACCAGGACCTGACTTTTGCTCAGCAAAGCACGTGATGATCAAATGTATTGCATTCAATAAGGATACCAAACATGTGAATCATTCCATCAGTTGCAGAAGCCGCTAAAATCTTTCCGTTGTGATTAAAACAAAGGGATGTGATTGCGGGTGGATCCTCACCAAGAGGAAGGACTGTCTTCATAGAAAGCAAAGATAGTCAAGACATAAGATATAAAGGGGCAACCACGTGAATAGATGGGATTTGGGGGCAAACAAGCTCGTACCATGGCCTTCCAGGTTTTCATGTTCCAAACTGTTAGTGAAGCGTACCCGAAACTATCAATATAATTAGAACCCTGCCTGAAAAGACAATGGAGTCATACTTTGTTGATATAATAAAGGACGTTTACCGATAAGGAAGGCATTGAGAAAAAACAACAAGAACCCGCAATAACAGTGGAATAATAACAATAGATGATAACTATGAAAATGAACAATCTTTTCTTTACAGTCTAATATGGCAATCAACTCTCTAAGAAAAAGCCAATATTCTATCATCGTAATGCAAAATGTAATATAAGTATTGTAGACATGCAACCATGAATCTCTCTCTCCATTCAAACAAATAGTCTTGGTTATACCCTGAACGGATGAAATGTTGAATGAATTATAGAACCATACCTCCTAGATGCTGCTGCAGAGACGAAAATTGGCTCAACAGGGCTGCATTTGATATCCAAGACACTGGTGTACAAAATTAAAAGTGAAAAGCCTGCATAAAGGGAGAACTGATATAGGTAGAGTACAACATGAAACGACCTTGGAAACATTTCAGTAGTGTTCAGGTCACAGACAACTCTCTTTGCGTCAACATTCCATGCTTTTATGCCAGCATCAGCAGTGCCTATGAGAAGCTTTTGTCAAGTAGAACAATGTTTGAGTGAGTCTTGACAATCCAATCTAATCAATATACGTGAAAAGCCCAATGTCTTACCAAGCGATCTGATTTACATTCCCAATCAAGTGACAAAACCTCTGCTCCACAGTAGATGGTTGCATTTCTAGATGCAGGAGTAGACGAGTCATACGTCCATATCCTATGTTAAATTTGTTTGGGGAACAGATAATGTTATAAATTGAAGTTAGAATCACAGAGAGAGAGCAGATGATAAAAGGTAAATCATCCAAAAGGCATTCAACATCTAAGGCATGTCCCTTGCTTCTGTATAATACTATGTGACTTGATGATCCAAAGATCTTCTGAGTAGGATGGCTATTGATTGGACTGGTGCCATCAAGATGCCTCTTCTGTTTGAGGAGGGCAAATGGGAAGTCCCCAGCTTAATTTCCAGATATTTTTTGGCAAGAGGCAAGATAGCCAAGTAATACTTTCATTAGATACTTAAATTCCGCACTTGAATTCATGATAACTTTGGTTGGATAAAAAAAATTACCATTTTCTCACCACCCCCCCCCCCCCCAAGTTTTGGTGATTTGTATGGATCCACAGTAATACTGTGAACTAATTTATTCTAAATTTTCTCCGTTAAAGTATTTTGGATTTGTCCCTAAGCTCAAGGAAACTATTTCAGATGCCAGAATGAATTGGTCAACTTATTGACGTGACTATGAAAGATAAATGTGTTCATTACAGAAGACAGAGGGACTGGGTCAATTGTTTCCTCTCATTAAAATATTCTACATGCCTGACTGTGCCATCCAGAGAAGCACTTGCTATATTGTTCCCAGATGCAGAGAAGCAGCACCGACTGATTGGACTTGCGTGGCCCAAAAATGTTTCCTAGACAGAAATGAAAATCTCTGATGTTATTACACCCTCCAATAAAGGAAACCTGGAAACACAGAACAAATTGACGTGAAACTTCGGACTCAACATGACCTAATCGCAAGTTTACCTGAAATTCGACTTTAACTTCAGGGAATTCTTCTTCTCCATGAATCTCCCTGCCATTTTCTGGTTAAAATATATACAAAGTTAGTAAAAGATGCTAATAGGATAGTCAAGAAGTTGAAAATTAAACTCTAATACCTTAAAAAGACATATCAGCTTGATGATTTATCAGGCCAAAAAAGATTAAAGTATAATATGAGAACTTAATCTTCATAACGCCAGTTGTTAATATTTAAACAAAGTGAACAGGAACTTATTGGTTATTGCTTCCTGGCTTGTATTGGGACCTGAAATTTTTTACAAAGAGTCATTTACCCGAATAGAGACACTCTTCAAATATATGGCTTGGATCACCAATTTCGCCATCTCTTAAATTAAGATTTAGTGAAGAAGTTGAAACATGGTCGACATTGGATGATATAAGCCCAGATTGAACTTTGGCAGGTCTAGCAACTGCATTGTCTCGCAGCTCAGTTTCTCGTAATTGGATCCCAGGATGAAAAGTTTCCTGATTTTCTCTGGGTAAAACAACATTCTCTTCATGGCATACACTGGATGAACTATTCACTTGATTCAGGCTTGCATCTGTTAGTAGTGTAATGTTCCTGGTTACACCAAAAGGAAAAACGGAAGAGTTATTTATTACACTGCCATGTGCATATCATTTCTGTCAGGGGAAAAGAAGATCAAGCCTAACCTCCTTAACAGGCATAACTTAGCTTCTTTTTCCTCTAATAAAGCCTGAAGTTGTGATAACTTAAGATTTAGCTGCTTGACGTCCTTTTTGAGGCGATTAACAGTATCCTTTTCTGAACTGATCTTCAATAGAGCAGGAATGCGTGGTTTTGTTAAGGATAAGATATTCAAGACTTCAACAGCAGTTTAACATACTATTTCCCATGCATTTATCACATGTTTGGAACCCTATGCAATGCCCGTAACTTGTATTTAATGGTTGCAACAGATGCAATGTCTATCTCTCTCCACCTGAGGTAGGTAGATGGAGCATACCTTTTAAGAAAAAAACATCCCCACGACTGAAATCTTCTATATGATCCATAAACTTTCCGGTTTATAACTACTAAACCTGGTGCTTAAAAAGATCAGGGCATAAATCTGTCTGTACTGTTTACATATACATGTTATGAGAACCCCTGATCAACTACCCTAGACATCATTCTAGAAACAAGTTGCAAGCACATAACCAGCTTTTGAAAGCATAAGAAGTTTTAATAAACTTGTATAAGTCTGTAAAGCTTCCAGCATAATATCCAAATCAATCTGGAAAAAGATAAATAAAAAACAGTCCCCAAAGATGGTAGGGACTTTGAAGTCAAGATAGAAATGAATAATGAGTACCATTGGAAAAAGAAGTCGTTCCACATAAAATTGTTTACTGTGAAGGATATGAGTACCATTGAAAACCTTGCTGAAGAAATTCCTTACAGAGACATGAAATGCCTCATACCATTCCTTTGAGAAATAAACACGAAACTCAGGATCCAAGCTTGGGTTCTTTAAATATGGGATTGCTGCATCATGCGAACATCAGCAAAAATAAATGATAAATTACTCCATTAGAACGGTATATAAGAGATTTAGAGAAAGAGAGAGAGATAGAGATGCAAACTCACCAAACCATCGACTCCAATCTTGGGCCGTTTGCAGCAGATCATTACCATTTATGGCAAAAAACTCCACAACTTTGTCTGTCCTTCCCGATTGTATGGCATATATGATGTAGTACCGTAGGATGGAAACCTCCAGTTTCAATAGACTTTGTATAAGTAGAGTATCAGATGAAGATGAAAGACACTGCTTAAAAAAAGTCAGCAGACTGACTAACTTCTCTGCCTGAAATTTTGGAACATATACTGAGAATATTAAATCTAATATCTTATCCACTTGAAACCCTTTGCCAATATCTGTGCTCAATTCACTTTCAAAAGATTGCAGAGTACTAGTAAATCCTCTGAAAACAAGAAACTCTCTCACTAGCTCGTCAGCATACTGCATGTTCTCCATCATGTCATGCCCGTTCTTCAATATATAAGACATTTGAGTCTCATATCCGCACATTGATCAATTGCCTACCAAAAACGTCACTACAGGTAGATTTAGAAAAACGCCACAAGAAATTGCATTAGTAGGGTAACTACTAGTAATAGGACTAAAGTGTATATGCACAAACTCCTCAATAGAATGAAGCAGTATTATCTAATGAAAGAAAACATTCACTTTTAACTGATCGTGCAGAAGAACAAGGTCGACAAACAAGGTAATAGTTGTATTTAAGAAAATAAAGGTATATCTTAGAAATTTTAAAGTGAAGAATAGTTTCATTGATGCACTTCTTTCATAAGGTACAACTTGGAAATGGAGCAGAATTATCTAATGAAAGAAACTTAAATTTTCACTTTTAATGATAGTGCAGAAGAATGAGGTCGACAAACAAAATAGTAGATGTGTTGAAAAAAAATAAAAGTGTCTTGGAAATTAGAAAGTGAAGAAAAGTTTCATTCATGCACTTCTTTGAAAAGGTACGACTTGGACAGCTCTTTGTAGTTCAGCTATTTATGGTAAGAATCTAATGTTCCCAGAGGACGGTATAAGCAACCCACCGAATACCAACTAAAACCTATTGAAGTCACTCATTAGTTATTAATGATTAAATGGATGCCATTAGTTTTTTAGTCCTTTGAGCCCAAAAAACAGTAGCATTTGATTCAATTTGCTATCAGAGAATTTATATATTCTTGAACACGTTTTACTTCAATGAATTATTCTTGTGAGAAGTAACAATCGCATAACTTTACTCTTATCACATGCATTTAATTGAAATCAATTCAACAAGCCCAAGAATTGAAGTGACACTTCAAATAGAAACTCTACTAGGAAAAGCTAACTTGTACTCGTCCAATTCGAAAACAAACATGGGAAAATATGAGAAAATAAATTAGAGAAAAGCTCAAGTTCACAAAATCGTCTGATTCCTATGACATTAGTAACCGAACTCGATATTTAATATAGAAGACATAAAGATACACAGGTCTGTCCCATTCACAATTCAACGCATTCGCAAAAATGTTCCGACAATTTTTCCAGTATCGTAAGAAAATTTAAATACCTATTCCAATCCACTTTGGACAAAACAAAGAAAAACGGAGAAGAACGGTGTTAACTAGCTTAAGAGAATACACGAATTATTTAGGAGAAAGAAACTAGCTATAAAAGATGCAAAATTCTTACCTCTATCATTTCCTCCATCAATATTCTGGGAACTAGATGGGGTTGACACTCTTAGTGACTTATCAAGCCGTCGTAAGCAACTCAGTTTGAGCTCTTGCATCACCTAGAAGAAGATCAGTGTGAGATCTATGGCGAATTTTTATGCTTTTGGGGCATTTATAAATACGTTACAGACTAATTGGAATGCGAAGAGAAGTTTTTGGTGACCGGGAGAGGGGGGGGGGGG
>QANY01008995.1:333948-364549 GCA_003255025.1 Datisca glomerata
GGGGGGGGGGGGGGGGGGGGTGTCCGTGTTTACAGGACTCGGGCTTTGTGGGATTTTTGAGTATTTTACGATAATTTTGAAAAATAATAATTAAAATATGGTATTTTTGAAATTAATTTAAAAAATGCTTTCGTATCGGTGTGGCTTAAATATGGGTCACGTAAAATGTGTCTTTTCAAAAAACGTCTTCATTAATTTGTCGAAGGCGTCTTTGTAAAAGACGTCTTCACTAGCGAAAGCGTCTTTTGCAAAGGCGTCTTCCACATTTTTCTTTTTAATACTCGTGACCGTGAAAGAACACGTCTCACAGCCCGCGAAGAAAACACCTTAGCCCACGAACGCCTTCCTTCCCTGTCACCGTTCGCCGTCGATTGTGGCCGAAGTTTTACTGTCATTTCACCGGCATTACATCCTCTTACTCTTATCTCACTCTTATTCACAAAAAAAATTCTCAATTTCTCAAATCACTAGCAAGAACTTCTCAAACCCTAGGTATATTTCTAACTCCTTTGATCTCTTAAATTTGTTCTTCAAATCTTGAAATTATTCATTTTTTATGAATATTGTATGGATATATGTCATCAATTTTGTAATAACTCTCTTTAGTCTCTCTCAAACTCTAGATTTTCATGTGTTTCGGGTTCTTGAAATCTTAAAATTATTCAATTTTAGATGCATTTTATGTTTAAACTCTTAATTTGTAAGATTTAATTTATGAATGGGTTGATATATATGAAATTGTAGTTATTAACCTTGAATTTGTAGATTAATTTGTATTATTTCTAGATCTAGTTCTGAAATTGTGTATTGTTTAGTAGGTTGACAAATGGGGGAAATAGCTATCGTAGTTTTATGTTACATGAATGGTAATGTCGTAATTGGTGCAAATGGAGTTTCTTATTATCAACTTTCAATGAGGGGAATTGTTATTCATAAGAAGATTACTTTTAACGAGTTATATAATATTTTATGTGAAGCCTTGTCAATTGACCGTCTACATTAGAACTTGGACATAGTTTATCGTTACTCACTTACTCTTGGTGCTGGGTCATTCAACTATGTAGAATTTTCGATACGGAATGATAACGATGTTCATCATGTTTACTATTGTGCTTCAAATTCCTCCACCAAATACACTTGAGTTATATTTAACCAAAAATGCTAGAGATGTAGGAGGTCCTAGCATAAACTTGTATAGTGACAATATGTGTGGTGGAGTTGAGGTACACGATAGTGTAACAATTTCTTCTCCATTCCATGACAATGACATGTATCCTACAGTGCAAGAAAATATATCTGGTAGTAGTTATTTGCCACATGAAGATGCAGATGCTCATGACGTTCATGTGAATCCATCTAGCCCTCCATATAGCTTCTTCTTGGTAGAGTTTGAGGAGATAAATGCTTGTAATGTTATTGATGAAGATGATGACCAAGTTAAAGATGATGATGTTGTGAACCCCTCAGCTGAAATACTCTAGCATGAACCCTCTTCATCATTCCTTGCTCAATTGGATTGGGTTACCATAAATGCAAAGCTAGATCAGATACTCATCCAACGTATTGGGATATGCAATGAAACAAATGAATTATACAAAGGTTTACGTTTTAAAAGTAAGACAGACCTTAAGTATACTTTAAAAAGATACTCGATACTCAGACATCAACATTTTAGTGTGGTAGAGTCATTGCCAAACCTTTGGGTTATAAAATCCAAGAAGTTTAATAAAGGTTGTCAATGGAAAGTGCGTGCGTGTCGTCGAAAATCACATAATATGTTTGAAATAACTCAATACACCGGACCTCACACATGCGTCTATCCAAAATTATCATAAGATCATTCACAGTTGGACTCAACATTGATTGCATGAGAGTTGCAGGGTGTCGTGAAACAGGATCCAGCTACATCTATTGTAGCACTTCATCAGATGGCGAAAAATAAATTTGGACACGATGTGCATTATAGAAAGGTATGGGAAGCTAAACGAAAAGCAATTGTTAAAATGTTTGGTGATTGGGATCAATCTTACCAACAATTATCAATATTGTTGAATATGCTTGTGAAGTCGAATCCTGGGACTGTAGTTCAATGGAAAACACATTACATCGGTGAACCAGGTAATGTGATATTCAGATATGTGTTCTGGTCTTTTGTTGCTACTATAGAAGGATTCAAATATTGTAGACCAGTCATTCAAATTGATGGCACGTTTTTATATGGCAAGTATAAGCATAAGTTGTTGATTGCGTTAATTCAAATGGACGTATTTTTTCAATTGCTTATGCTATAGTTGATGAGAAAACCATAGATAGTTTGTCATGATTTTTGTATTGCTTGAGACGTTACATTACACAAAGGGAGGGACTTGTGTTAATATCTGACCGACATGTTGGTATAAAAGCTGCAACACATAATCAGCAACTTGGGTGGCCAGAACCATTAGGCCATCATCGATATTGTTTGAGGCATGTTGCGAATAACTTTAATGACAAATACAAGAACAAGGCTCTAAAAAATTTAGTATTTAGAGTGGGAATGTAACATCAACAAAGAAAGTTTGAACTCTGCATGGATGAAATGAAGAAAATAAACAGTCGGTGTGTGCACTTCTTTAATAATATTGAAAAGGAAAGATGGACTCTAGCATTCGATGGTGAATACCGATATGGTTGGATGACAACAAACTTTGCAGATCCTTAACGGTGTACTAAAGGGAGCTCACATGTTACCAGTTACGGCTTTAGTTTTATTACAGTGTGAATTGGTTTGAAAAGCGGAGAAGTGAAGCTAGAGATGTCTTACTACGAGGTGAAGTGTTTACTTCTTATGCTATTGAGAAGATGAAAACTTGGGAAGCCAGGGCTAGTTCACATGAGATCATAACTTTTTACCGTGCTAAAGAGGTTCGAGGGTCTCACTGGTCAACATCAGAATCACATGTACAAAGGACGAAACAGACAGTATATGAATTTAAAGGAACGAACATGAACTTGCAACAAGTTGCAATCATTTGGCCTCCCATGTTCTCATTTGTTAGCAGTGTGCGCACATGCTCGTATTGATAGTTCTCAATTCATTGAATATTATTACAGCTGGTCAGGGCTTGCTGAGTGTTATAAGCCAATAATCTTCCACATGAACATTATTGAGAAGTTCCTAACTTTTTAATAGTGCACCCTGATACAACTAGGACGCGGGAGAAAGGTAGACCCAAGTCGCCCCGTATACGAAATGAGATGGATTAGAGAGAGCCAAGTACTCATAGTAAATGTGGACTTTGTTGACAAAAGGGACATAACCGTCGAAGTTGTCCTTCTCGTAATGGAGGACAATCTTCAAATGACTCATAATATTTGACTTAGTATATTTTTATGTAATTCAATGTAATATTTGACTTAGTACATTTTTATGTAATTCAATGTAATATTTGACTTAGTACATTTTTATGTAATTTAATATACTCATTGTATTTCTAACGACACTCATTTTCAGGATATCATGGAGCCTGGACCACAAGATAGCTCAGTGTTGTATTTACAGGATCAACATAGATCCCAACATGTTTCAGACCAGGACGATTCTCGTGCTTTACATTGTCACCGACATACTGCAGTTGTTCATCAGAAAATGCCATTTCATAGACGTACTATTCCATATTTGATACGTGTTGGATTTTATGGAGTTACGAGGGTTGGATTTATCGCCCTCAACTAGCACTTGATCCATCTTTTGTGGAGAGATGGCATCCTGAAACGCACACATTTCATATGGCATATGTTGAGTACTATCACTCTACAATATGGGCAATTACAGTTAGGACTTCCAGTTGATGGGATGACGGTGACGGGTAGTACACATCGAGATTGGCCAAGGATATGTGAAGATTTATTAGGATTTCGACCAGGCCCACGTGATTTACAGGGATCACGTTTATTTATGACGTGTTTGACTGCACATTTTTCCCCATTATCTGATGATGATGACGAGCTTTATGCAACGTTATGCACGTGTACATATTCTACAACTTATCAGAGGTACCCTTTTTTGTGATAAGTCAAACATTAAGGTGCATTTGATGTTCTTGCCTTTCTAGAAGATTTTGCTGATGCTAGTCAATATAGTTGGGGTAGTGCGTGCCTTGCATGGTTGTATAGGGAGATGTGCAAAGCCAGTCATAAAAATGTTTCTGATATTGCTGGCCCACTAGTATTACTGCAATTAAGGGCATGAGACCGATCTCCACATTTGGCACCAGTGAGGTTGCAACGAGCGAGACATGATAATGTCGGGGAAGATGGACTTCCAATGCCACCTCCTCCTTTGGGTATACGGTAAGTCAACTCATTTGATTATTATATATGTATGTTATCATTTACATGTATTTAACTGTGCAATTTATCTCATAGATGGAGTGATGTTTTTAGTCTCACAGAGAACTCCACACATGTTCTTGAATTGTATTGATTTACATTAGATGATAAACTTCAGATTAGGTAATAATATGCTATTTATTTATAACATAGGTAATATTCGGGTTTTGTCATATTATTTATAATATGGTTTTTATAGGTTATATGGCAACCTTATAATGATATTATCCACACACTTCCTGAATACTGCATCATGCATAGAGATATATGGCGGCTCTGTCTCTCCCTTCATTTGCTTTCATATAGTGGAATGGCATCAACCAGATCGTGTTCTAAGACAATTCAGTATGATTCAACGTGTGCCCGAGCCATGTGATACCGAAATATGGTTGCATGACATAGACTTAAGGGGGAGAAACGAACTAAATTGGAGCATCCATCATCGGGCATACATTGAGAGATGGGATGAGCGTAGGACATACATTGCTGAGGGGCACGCGGATGAACATGGATATGACAGCTCATACATGTTATGGTATTAGAGAATCACACGGCGATACATAACTCAACACGGAGCGTTATATGATTTAATGATAATTTTTTTTATTAATTTATATAATTAATGAAGCTTATATGGTCATTTAATAAGTAACTTATATAATGTCTTTTTATCAATGCAGACAGAGAGTTTGGACAATATTAACAATTTGACACTTGATGATACTGAGCTGTCTTGAATAATGCCTCGAATCCGTAATGTGTGTGAGACAGCCGCACAAGCAATAAGACAAGCGAATACGACTTATCAAGATCCTTTGTCCCAAAGGCATGGAGTGCACAACTCATCTTAAAGAAGTCAACAAGAATCACACATGCCTCGAGACGATCCATACACGCCGCCGGCCTTTTATACATTTGGAGGTGAGTATGTGACTCAACTTGGTTCTACTTCCGAACTATTTCATCAACCTCAACGGCGTAGAGGAGGAAGAACTAGTGCTTCTGGAGGAGGAGGAGGTAGAACACGTGCCCGAAACTCGCCTTTTGTGGAAGATGCTCATATTGTGGATGAAGAAGACACACATATGGTGGAGGAAGACCCGCTGCTTATTGTAGAGGAAGAAAGTGTAGCAGCAGCTATTATGGAGAAAGGTCCATCCTCACAAATAACTCAACTACAAACATATGAAAGACGCCCAAGAAGAATGAGGAGACGACCACCGTGTGGAACGTGATTGATTTATATTTTTTGTATTTGAATTTTTGTAGAATAATATAAATGTAAAGTAATAAAATTTGTTAAAAATGTATGTTGTTTCATTGAGAATGTAAAAAATGTATGCTGTTTCATTGAGAATGTTGTAAAATATTCAGCAGAATGGATGATTTTTGTGTGCAGGGTTGTGTTATGGGGTTGTGTTGATGATTTTTGTAATGTGAGAAGTATCTGCACTGAAGGCGTTTTTTGCGAAGACGCATTTTGCCAACTTGAAGTCGTCTTTACAGATGACGCCTTCCAACGTGGCACCATCTACCGTAGTTTTGGAATTAGTTTCAAAACTAAATTATTTTCAGAATTTATTTTAAAAATTTCATTAAAGCTAGAAATTCCCCGGCTTTGCGCTTGGTGAGCATGGAATGTTGGTCCTTAATGGATGTTTAACAATGCAAAAATGCTATGTTTAGCTGTTCCATAGCACCATAACATATCCTTGAAAGTGCAAGGGAGTTTCTTACATTTTAGCCAAGAAATTGGAAAAAGTACCCAGACACCTCATTTATTTTATCTAAAAAATACAGACACCCTTATAGTTTAGAAAAAGACAAATAGTACATTCAGTTACAAATAATTTAGTTTTAGAGTGAAATGTCCAAAATACTCTTAGATTCATACCGATTCAAATAATATTGGCCGACTGACTAACCAGGACACAAACATTGTCGTCTGTAGTTCACCTCCTCCCTCAGTCACCATTACTTGCATTGTCAGCATACCTCCGTCTGAACAGGGAAAAAAACACCCAAGACACATATACAGAAAGAATGAATCTTGACAAGACGTGTGGACCATGAACATGGCAAGATTAGGGGCTAGACGAGAAACATAAGTGACATAGAAAGATCATGGGGAAGGAACTCTAAACATGAAGGAGCTCTAAACAGTAAGAAACTCTAAACAGGAAGGAGTTCTAAACGGGAAGGAGCTCTAAACGGGAAGGAGCTCTAAAGCAGGAAGGAAGTATAAACGGAAAGGAACTTAAGAAATGGAAAAGAGCATGGAAGCTAAAAACATCATTAGAACGGGAAGATTAGACTGGTTAACGGGAAAAATCTTATGGGGGACCCGCGCCTCCGAAACGGGGAAGACACTCATCAAACTATGCAAGAACGGAAAAAGAATAAGAGTGGGAACGAATGAAAAGGATCGGAAATAAATAGTCAAAATGTTACGATTGATTGGGTAAGCTGAATAAATCGGATGAGACAGATTCGTAGGCCACCAAGTGGCTATGATTGATTGGCTCGAAACCACAAGAAATCACGAAGTGGCTATGACTGATTGGCAGCTGAGCGAGACAGATGGGAAACGAGAAAGGGAAAATGGATCACACCAAGCAGGGTAATCCCCATGAACGGGTGTAATCCCTAGCCATAATGAGTACCTCTATTTATATTATTATGTTAATCAACTCATGCTATTTAAGGAGCCTATATAAGGTCAATGTATTAAATATAAAAGGATACAAAAAAAACTCAACTCAGACCATTTGCTTCTTGCTCTGTCTCTCTCACTCTAATCAATACTTATATAACTTAGTCATAATCAATATTCTTCCCCTTGATAAAATTTTGGTGTTTTTATTGGGAGAAGAAAAATAGCCTCAAAGATACCTTCTAGAAAACCATAACCATGCCTCGATCCAGATCGAACATCACCCTTAACGAAGGAAACGAGAACTGGAATGAACAGGCACATCACCCTACTCCCCCAACTGAGATGCTTCAGACTATCCTGAGATGAATGCAAGAAATGAATAGCAAAACGTCAAAACACTACACAACGCGTAGCATACGATGCATGAATAGATAACTGCATTGCAACGGGACCTTGCACAGAACGGGCAGAAGTCAGTCAGCACACTAATCATAAAGGAAGAGAGAACTACCAAGGAGAAAACAAACAAGAAGTCAGACGCGTAGGAGACAATGAAAATAGTAGGGAACGTGCAGAATGAAGACGGGGGAGTTCAGTCCAATGAAGATGAAAAGGAGGAAGTGGGAGAAATTCGCCAACCAAAAGTCATGACAGGAGCTGCCATGGAGGAGATGATGGAATTAAGGAGCCTGGGAATCACGGGAAAAATCGATCTAGAATCATTCACTAGGAGTCCATTAAGTCCGGAAATCTTGGCCACCCCAATTCTGAGGAAGTTTGTGGCACCTAAATTTAAATGTTATGAAGGAAAATCTGACCATGTACATCATCTCAGATGGTTCGAGCAAGTCATGGCGTTATACCAACATGAAGGCGCTTTGATGTGCAAGATATTCCCCACAAGTCTAAACGAGACTACACTTAAATGGTATCACTCCCTCCCTACTCAATCCGTTACTAACTTTACTGTCATGTCCATTATCTTCTTGGTATAGTATTCTACTTACCGAGTAGTAATGGAGGACTCAGACTACCTTCTGATGATATTGGAAAGAAACACTTCGGGAATACAGTCATAGATTTAAGGAGGAGATGGCTAGGGTAGAAAACTGTGACGACAAAGTGGCAAGACTGGCTTTTAGACGAGGACTAGATCCGGAGTCGACCTTTTTCAAAGATTTATCAAAGGTAAAACCTTTTACCATAGCAGAGAATTTCCAAAGAACACAAGCATACATTAGTTGGAAGAAGAAAATAAAATATTATTAAAACAGGCGGGACGACAGATTAATGAGCCAAAGAAAGAATAACAGAGCTCAAGTGCAGGCAGAAAGCAGAATTAGAGAATAGAAAAATAAAGTGAGCAAGGAGACATCAAGCGGAACAGAACTATTACTCAAAAGAGATACGCGGATAACATCCATCCTAGAGACAGTCTACACCCCGTTAACTCTCTCGATAAACCAAGTCTTAGAAATTATAAAAGATAAACAGTGGCTGAAAAGACTAGCCCCACTTACAAGGGAGCCAAACCACGTGGATAAAGACAAATACTGCTCATTCGACGCGAGCAACAAACATTTTACAAAAGATTTCTTCTAGCTGAAGGATTATGTGGAGAAACTTGTGAAAGAAAGATACCTTAATCAATTCATGAAGAGAGAGGAACCAAAGCAAGAAGTTTTAAGGGAAATCCATGGTGGAGGAAAAAGGGATAATGGGAAACAACCGCTCTAAATGGTTGACACCATCATCGCATTAATTGAACATGAAGGACTACCAGAAAGAAAGGAAAGTGTACAGCAAAAGACCACTTTTGGAAGGAAGACGAAAATAGGGAAGTACCACCAACGAAAGTGGGAATTCCCCACTCATTTTTTATGACATGGGCTTAAATTATGACGGGCGCCATAACGATGCCCTAGTCATCTCAATACAGGTGGGAAATGGTCTGCTGAGAATTGTGCTAATTGACGACGGGAGTGCCGTCAAATTCTCCATCGGTCAGCGCTTGAAAATATGTCTTTGGGAGAATGACAATTACAAGGTCTACCACAACCACTAGTAGGTTTCAATAAGACTGTGAGCTACTCACAAGGGTTTATTAACCTTCCGGTTAGTGTAGAACCATTCAATTACCTCACCGAGTTCGTGGTGTTGGACACGCTGCCCCCTTACAATGCAATTTTGGGAAGAACCTGGTTACATAAAATGAGGGCAGTGCCGTCCACCTACTACTAAGTGCTGAAATATCCATCTTCTGAAGGGATTAGAACCATAAGAGGTGACCCAATTGCCGCAGTATCTGCGTAATAACTACATAGAATCAGGGAGGAAACAGAAAATAGGAAAAATAGAAGAGAAGCTGGTGGTTACTGATGAATAATAACAATCACAGAAGGATGCGTAGGTGGATCTGAGGTACGAAGTAGGAGAAGAAATTGAACCCATTTCTTAGAAGAAGAAACTAAAAAATGACAAATATTGGGGCCCACCTGGAGGAAACGGAAAATGAAAGGTTGGTTGACTTATTACAGAGAAAAAAAGACATTTTTGCAACCACTGCTCATGAGATGCTAAGTATATCGGAAAATATAATATGTCATAAACTGAATACTGACCCTTCTGTTAAACCCATGAAGCAGCGAAAAAGAAGTTTCACGCGGGAAAGAAACATGGACATCAAAGAAGAAGTTGACAAACTATTAAAAGTGGATTTCATCAGGGAAGTAGATTACCCAGAGTGGCTCGCTAACATTGTCATGGTAAAGAAGAAAAAGAAAAAATGGAGATTTTATGTAGACTTCACAGATCTGAACAAATTCTGCCCAAAATATGAATATTCGTTACCCAAAATAGATCAGATGGTGGACACTACCTCGAGACACGATTTTCTGAGCTTCATGGACGCCTTTTCAGGATACAACCAAGTAAAAATGTTTCAACCTGATCAAGATAAAACATCTTTCATAACTGAACATGGTACTTTTTGTTATAAGGTAATGCGTTTTGGTTTATAAAATGCAGGTGCAACCTTCCAAAGGTTGATAAATAAAATCTTTTGAGAACAACTTGGGAAAACCATAGAAGTTTACTTAAATGACATGCTGGTGAAGAGTTATGAGCGGAAGGATCACATCGAAAACCTTGGTGAGGCATTTTCCATCCTAAGGAAAGAATTGATGAAGTTGAATCCAAAAAAATGCACCTTCATAGTGGCGGCCGGGAAATTCCTCGGCCACTTGGTTATGCAGCGGGGAATTGACATCAACCTGGATCAAGTGAAAACCATAATGATGATGAAATCCCCACGAAACCAGAAATAAATACAAGGCTTAATAGGAAGATTGTTGCATTAAATAGATTTCTTTCAAGATCAACCGACAAGTGTAGACCATTCTTTGCAAATCTAAGGAAAAATTTAACAGACAGATGGGATGACGAGTGTGAGGAAGATTTTAGCAAGATAAAAAAAATACTTGACAACTCTAGTGTTATTGTCAAAACTAAAGCTACGAGAACCTTTATACCTATACGTAGTCATCTCGCAAACCGCCGTCAGCGCTGTTCTAATTAGATAAGAAGAAAGGAAACAAAAGTCGTTATACTTTGTCAACAAAAGTCTGGTAGCAGCCGAGACCCGTTACAAAAGGATGGAAAAATTGATACTAGCCTTTGCAATAGCCGCAAGGAAACTAAGGCCCTATTTTCAGCATACACTGTAAAGGTGCTGACGGATTCATCAATTAGAAGTCTCATGCATTTGCCCAAAATAAGCGGAAGAACGAAAAAATGGGCAATCGAGTTAAGCCAATACGAGATCCACTACAAGCCAAGAAACATCAATTAAAGGGCAAGTCTTGGCCGATTTTGTGGCAGACTTTACCATTGATACCAAGGAGGAAGCAGAAAGTGGACAACAAGGAATTGAAAGTGGGGCGTGGGAGTTATACGTTGACGGAGCCTTAAACAATAAGGGAGCTAGAGCAGGAGTGACTCTGTTTGGTGAAACGCTCAAACACTCCATCTCATTCGGATTCAACGCCTCAAATAATGAAGTCGATTATGAAGCTCAGATAGCAGAAATCACTCTGTTATGGGAATTAGAGGTAAATGAAATAAAAATATTTTGCGATTCAATGTTGGTAGTAAATCAGGTAGCAGGGGAGTTCACGATGAAAGGTGAAAGAATGGTTAGTTACCTACAACGGACAAATGGACTACTCAAACAACTAAATTTTTTAAAAATCCACCATATCCCAATAGCGAAAAATTGGCACGCGGACGCATTGGCTAATTTGGGGTCTTCACCGTAACTCCCACAAAAAAGAAGCATACCAGTTGAATTTTTTGAAACACCAAGCATCACGGCCAAGGAAGTAGCAAAAGTGGAAGCTGGGTAGGAGCCAAGTTGGCAGGATGACGTGATGCAATACTTGAAAGAAGGGATCCTACCTCAAGACAAACTCCATGCTAGAAAGATCCAATAACAGAGTGTCAGGTACTGCATAATTTATGATTCATTGTATAAACGATCTTTTTCATGACCATATCTGAAGTGCCTAAAATCAAAAGGTAGCAAAAAATGTGTTAGCAGAAATTCATGGAGGGGTGTGCAGATACTGGAGACAGATCTCTAGCCCACAAAGTACTAAATGAAGAATATTACTGGCCAAAAATACATCGGGATGCCAAACAATACGTGAAGAAGTGTGACAAGTGTCAACTATTTTCCCCTGTGATAAAATTGGACAAGCCCTTAGTCATTCATGTAGGGGGCTCTAGACATTGTCGGACCGCTCCCCATGGCACCCACTCATAAACATTTCATGCTAGTTGCCGCTGACTACTTCACCAAGTAGATTGAGGCAAAAATCTTTTCCAGAATTCGTGAAGAAGTAAGGGGAATCCTGTGGAAAAATATAGTGTACTGATACAGAATTCCCCGAATCTTAGTATCTGGCAATAAGCTTCAATTTACTTGAAATATGGTAAGGACCTTTTGCGAAAATCTACAAATTACCAACTGATTCTCTACACCCTACTACCCATAAGGAAACGGGCATACTGAAAAGTCAAACCAAATCATACTTGACAACATGAAGACGCCTAGAGTCAGCAAAGGAAAATGGGTAGAAGAATTACTGACAACACTATGAGCATATCGAACAACTCCTAGAGATGCGACAGGATAAACACCATTTGCCTTAGCCTACGGAACATAAGCAGTTATACCCGTGGAAATAGGAAATCTAACTCACATATCAGAACTAACTTAATAGTAAAATGAAGAACTCATGAAAGAATAAAGTCTTGATTTGTTAAAAGAAAGAAGGGAAACGACACTCGTAGAAATAACTAATTACAATCAGAAAATGAAAGCTTATTTCCAGAAAAGAATTAGAAGACGGGAATTCCAGGAAGGGGATCTAGTTTTAAAAAGGATCTTTCAAACAGAAGGAAAGTTTAGTCCGTCTTGGGAAGGCCTTTTCATCATCAAAACAGTGCATGGAAGCGGCTACTATCACCTCTTGACAGAGGAAGGAATAGAATTGGCAAAACTCTGGAAGCCAGTTACCTTTAGAAATACTTCGTTTAAATTATTGAATATTATTGGAATATACGAACTCTCCCGTGTTTTTTCCCGCAAGGGTTTTTCACGTAAAAAACTTATGTAAATTCTTTCCTTCTTTCTCACCTTACAAAAAAAAAGGTCGGCGGACTAGAAACATAAGCCATTCGGAGCGGGAAAATCCTTCTCTCTAAAATATGGAAAAGTGGTCGACGCCATAAAAGTCTAAGCCATTGAGAGTGGGAAAAATATTCTCTCTAAAATGTGAAAAAAGAAGTAATGACCATGGCCTGAAATCCTAAGTCACTGAGGGCGGAACAAAAACCACTCTCTAAAATGAATATCGGGTTGATGGTTTTAAAGCCTAAAACCTTGAGAGCGGGGACGCCTACTCTCTAAAAAGAAACTCAAAACTGAAAAAAGGTCAACGGCCTAGAAGCCTAAGCTCTTAAGAGCGGGAAAAAACATTCTCTCTAAAATGTGGAAAGTAAAACAAAAGATGAAACACAATGTAAGGAAAGGAGAAAAGAAAAACTCAGAAGAAGATGAAAACGGGAAAACTAATCCGCTCCAAACAGAAAACAAGTCAGAAAGCAAGGAAAGAACTGTAAGCAAAAAATCAATAACTTTGGAACCTAGAAATTGCTTTGTGCTAAAATTCCGAGTTAATTAATAATTCTTCTTCAAGCGTTTGAAAAATTATTCGATTGAAAAATGTTAAAAGTACAAAATTTCTAAGTTCTACTTTACTTACTCAAATCTTACTAAGTATAATTGGTAAACTTATGAAGCATGACAAGAAGATAAAGTCATTTACTTGATAATGGGGAAATTATAAAATGCCTTAAAAAAGATACGAAATACAAAGTAAAAATTGCAGGAAAGAAAAAGAAGACTAATACTCATCCACAAGGATGATCCCAACAACAGAAGGGTCAGCCGCGACGTCCTCAGTGTCCTCTGTGATAGGGGTGTTCAAAAACCGTCCAAAGCATTTAATCTGAACCGGTCCGAACCAAAATTGATCGGTCTGGATGATTTTTTTCTTGTTAATGGTCGGTTCGGTCCTTCTTTTAGAGAGGACCAAAATTTCAGACCAGTCCAGAATTTTTGTTAAATCTGGACCGATCCGACCGGGCCGACTGTATATTATATATATTTATGTAGGGTCTCTATCTCTCGCCTCTCCCTCTCTGTCTCTCTCTCGCCTCTCCTCCTCGCCTATCCCTCTCTGTCTCCATCTCGCCTCTCCCTCTATAATCTCTCTCTCGCCTCTCACCATTGCCTATTCCTCTCTGTCTCCCTCTCGCTTCTCCCCCTCGCCTCTCCTTCTTGGTCTCCCTCTCGCCTCTCCCCCTCACCTCCTTCCTTCACTTTCAAATTCAAATGAACGACGCTTATTTCCTTCACGACTCTCTCTCTCTCTCTCAAAGCTCTCTGCCTCTCACAAATCTCTCTCACATGTTTTGTCTCTCGTGAAACTTCTCTCCCACTCTCATCTCTCTATCGTTTCAGATCTGGTTCTCGAAGCATCTCTGCCTTTCTCGTCTCTCCCTCCTTTCAAATTGGGGTACATGCATGTTGGTGGATTTCTGTTGATGTGCTTCTGGATTTTCTTATGTATTTTTATGGATTTTCAATTTCAGATCTAGGTACATGTATCTCTGCCTTTCTTATGGATTTCTCTGGATCTCTTTTAGTTTCACTCTATTTTTATGGTTTTTTCTTTTCTTTGTCGAGTTTAGTCATTGAAAGCTTCTCAATATATATCTGACACAAGCAGAGTTATGGTTATAATAAAACCACACAAAGTATTATGAAGCTTTGAACAAGAGGGGAAAGAAAAATGAAAAAAAACCAACGATTTTCGTAAAGAAAACCAATGATATTCAAAGAGAAAACCAATGATTTGTAGAGAGAGAAATCTGAATGTTTTGGCAATGGACCATTAAGTTCGTTCGAACTGACTATTGGTTCTCGGTCTGGTAGGTCCATATTTTTTTCCAGATTTATAGTCGGTGTGGTCTTCCATATAGGAGGACAGTGATTTTTGGTATGGTCTAATTTTTCTCCAAAAATCTGACTAGACCGACCGTTGAACACCCTTACTCCGCGATGAGAACGCTAGCTTCTTTAGTCCCGGGGGGGTGTGGTTTTCTCAGAAGCGGTAACATCCTCGGGAGTGGTCTCCGTCTTAGCTTCAATGGCCCCTTCTAGAGAGACCTTGGGGAGGAGGTCCTCTTTTCCATCCTTGTACCCAGCAAGGTAAGCCTTGTCGAAGAGAGCTTGATAAATGTCGTGAATCTCCTTCTCTCTTCGCTCGGTCTCCTCCCGGGCGGCTTCAACAGCGGCCAACCTCTCTTCTAAAATATTTAAATTTTTAAAGGAAAGATTCCGGAACCTCTCAGACTCCTCAAGATCCTCTTTTGTAGCCCTCAAGGACTCTTCAAACCTGTAATGCTCTGCTTCCGCGATCCCTGCTCCCCGAGCTAACTCCTTGAAAGTGCTCTAGAGCCTGGCTTCTCTTTTGGAGAGTCGTCTGATTTCAACCCTCTGAGTCTCAAGAACCTCGCGATTACTCTTGATCTCCCTCTTCCACTGAGCAACAGCCTGCACATTGGCCAGGAAGTGCTCCTGAAGATTGTTGTGGAAGATAATGGCCTGAAAAAATACAAAAGGAAATACAGCTCAGTAAAATGAAGGAAGATGACAAATAAAGAAAGCAGGAAGAAAAAGAAAGCGAATACCTTCATGAATCCATGACTTTGGGAACAAAGCTGGTTACCAACAGACATATTGTGAGTTGCTTCCATGTCCGTGTCCGACTGGACTCTGCGTAGCACAATGTGAGCTGAGTTGGGGTCGCCCAGGAAGCTGACGGAAGCAGGGACCTAGGGGACCCCATGAAAATGCTTCCAACTCTACAAGGAAGGGTCTTAGCCCACTCCCTGAGAACCGGAAGGCTGAACGTGAGTCAAATGTCGTTGTGCAGAGGGTGGAGTGGAAAGACGTTGCTTAGAAGTCTTACTCGCAATAGAAGGGCCATGAGGAATGGCCAGAGTTGAAGTAGGGATAGTCAAATTCTCGCTGGAAGGAGGAGAAAGGTCCGCTTGGGAAATGCTCGGAGCCTCACGCCGCGGACGGACGCTCCTTCTTCCTCACCAATGTCCCTGATGGTAGCACTCCTCAGGCACACGTGCCTCGACATAACACTCACTACAAAGTTTCAAACCAGATGCTCCCGTTCTGTGTCTTCTTGTTCAGACTCAAGAGAAATGGAAGTACTAGAAATGAAAATCAAAGACTGGGAAGTAAGAGTACCTAGTGAAATTTTAGGAGAAGACGAAGGAGATGATGTGGGTGGTTGCGCTAAGGACAGAGGAACTGCACGAAAGGGTGAAGCTCAACTGTCTTCTAGGATAAAGGCGACGTTGATTTCTCATCTCAGGTCTAAAAGATTATCCCAATCTCGTCCACGAATGTTGAAGGTGACTACGATATTTTCTCTTGACTCCTGGGATAGATATAGAGGTTTGCTCCTTTTGTTATCTACAAAACAAAGAAAAAGAAAGAAAGTTAGGAAAGATAAACAATAAAATGAGAAAAAAATTCCTATACAAACTAGGGGTAAACTAAGACAGAGCTAATTTACACGTGTGGAAGAATTCTTGAAAGAAAAGAGAGAAATGAAGCTTAAGTCTCAAGACTATATACATAGGGCTTAAGGTTGTTTGGTATGTAGGGCTACAGGGGTGGCCTGCATGCCATCTTTCACCTACACCGCACACTATGTCGGGGGGAAAGGCATCATAATGGGAATCTAAAAAATGCTTTAACTTAGCCTGCTTTCTAACCAAAGGTACATGAGGGTTTAAACATAGAAGTGTTACCGCGCGCCATGGATGAAGAAGAAGGGATTTGGGACAAGAAATTCTGTAAGAAGACAAAGAAGAAGAAGATAGAAAAGGAGAGTATCTTACCATAAGATGATGAAGAAAGGAAGAAATGAAGAAAGAGAATCCTTAAATATGTTAGAATGTGTCCATAAAGTAGTGTGTAATAACTATTTATTTGTATTTAGTTATTTCTCATACATTAGTATTATTAAATTTTTATGAATAAATTGGAAGTTTTATTTTAAATTAAAGTGTGTTTATAAATTGCTCAAGTCTTGGAACTTTCATCAATGAATGAAGAGTGAAGACAGAGGCGTCTCCAGATGAACTCTTCTGAGAAAGTTCAGAATGATATTTACAGTCTTAGGATCGACTGTGCAATCAAACCTGATTACGACTGTTAGATTGAACCAATAGATGCCAGTCATGGGGCATGAGAGTGGAGACTCAAACGGTTAACCAAGACATGTTATGAACATGTTGAATATACCAGTAATAAATTAGTTTATAACTCAAAACCATTTACCTAGCTCTAAATTTAATTGTTACACCTTAAGGGTATTTTCATAATTACTTTATTCTTGAGGTGAATGCGTAGCTTGACTTAGTTAGTTGCAATCTTTGATACATCAAATTAGTGAGTTCGAATTTGCGGACAATACATCGGCTGTTGGGATTATAATTCAATTAAATTAGAGTAACGTGATTCACAAATATGAAAATTCGTGGTTGGATTGCAAAAGTAACAATATCACCTTATGATTTATTGATGGGTGTGTGAATAAATTAACCTGAGTTACGTGATTCAATGAATTGAGTCATTGATTAAGACTCGTGAATTGTACGAGACCATTCACTATTATGTCTTTTTTATTTACAATCAATAAATGAGTTAAGGAAATAATAATATAGGGGTAAAATGATAATTTTACATACCGCTCTTGTTACAGATATTCACGATGGGTATTACTGTTCACACTGGAATCACTGTTCGCACATGAGTTACTGTTCCGGCAGCCGGTGATACTGTTCTGGTGCCACACCGTCACTGTCTATTGCCGTCCCCTCATGGTGACTAGGGTTTGTGAATCCCTAGGCGATAACGATTAGGATTTAGGAAACTCGGTGATATTTCGCGATAACCCTTATCCTATTCTTTTTATCTTTTAAATTTTTGAATTTTAAATTTTAAATTTTAAACGAATAAAAGATAATTATCAATGTTATCTTTTTATTTTATTAAAAAATGAGATTATTTATTTAGAAAAATAGTTTTCCTTAATTGAAGGGTTTTAAGCAAATTTAAATTTTGAATTTTGAAATTTGAATTTTATATTTTGAATTTGAAATTTGAAATTTAAGTTTTCAATTTAAATTTTAAAATGAGAATGGACTTTTAGAAAGAGTTACAAAGTGGTGGGACAACATGAAGAAGGAGGAGAAAATTACAGACACAATAAAGATTAGTTTGTAAATTAATTTATAATTTATTTATTATTCATTTTGGGTTGTAATTAGAAATGAGTCAATAGGGAGGTTAATTTTAAATTTATGATTTAATTTTAATCGCGCATCATCATATGATATTCCATATAGAACTATGGATATGCGAATATCAAATTGTCATGTAGCAGTACATGCATCATTGTAGATTAATTTATAATGATTATAATTTAATTACAATACGGAATTTATAATGGTTATGATTTTAAATTGGAATTTAAAATTAAATAAAGGTTTTATAAATTTCATCACGTTTTTTAAATTAATAAAAGTTATGTTTTGAAATTTTTTTAAAACTAAATGGGAGGTTGTTTACGTTGAAACGTTCCCAAGGTTTCCAACGCGAACTTGAGCGTGCCACGAGGAATGGTTTAGAACCGCTCATAGCGGTCCTCTCTTCAATAGGATAAACTTTGGAGTCGTGTTGCTTTGAGTCCTCAAATTGCTTGAGAAGCTAAGACTTTTAAACGAAGTGGTGGGGCAGAGCCGTCCCATAGATGGACTGTTAGTACATAGCAACTTTTAAGAGTCGATGTGATAGTTAAACACTTAAACTGAAGCACATTGGTATCTCCACTTAGGGGCTAGTCAATGAGGCCAAGTGACCATAACCATTGGTGATTGGTTAAGTTAGATATAGAGACATTTGAGCGTTAATCAAATGAGAAGAATCTCGATGTGAGAGGAGATAGTTTGGACTTCATCCCTCGATGAGACAAGCTATCATTTTTTATCGTAACATCATGGAAGAAATATTTTTAATGGATTTTAAATGTTTAAGTAGTTGCATCATGCATCATACTTTCCTAAACGATTAAGCATTTATTTACATAACTTTATTTATTCTTTTCAGTAATCATGTCACTATCCCATCTCTCAACCATTCTTTACGAGAATAATTTTACTGGGGAAAATTATATGGATTGGAAATGAAATCTTGATATCGTGATGACAGTACAAATCACAAGTTTGTGCTCACTACCCATTGTTCCCTTGAGCCTATTGCTGAATCGACTCAAGATGAGAAAAATACTTATACTTTTTGGCCGCGTTCTGATGAGATCGCCAAATGTTATGTCTTTGCATCTATGAGCAATGTGTTGCAACAACAACATCAAGACTTTGAGACCGTTGCTGATATGATGTTGAACATCACCGAAATGTTTGAAGATCAGGGTCGTCAAACTAGACAGATAGTTGTGCGTAACTTCATGAACTGTACGATGAAATCTAGAACCCCTGTTAGAGAACATATGATGCTGAAAATAAGTTATCTGAATGAAATGGAGATCATGGGTGCTGAGGTTAATGGTGAGGCTCAAGTGGATTTATTGGATGAATAAGCTGAAGTACTAACTTCCTGAGCTCATGAAGGAGCTGCAAGTTGCTGAGACTCTATTTCTGAAGGGCAAGAGGAAGTCTAGAGAGGCTAAGTTTATTGAAAGAAAGCCTTCCACCTCTGGCTCTAAAAAGAAACAAAGAAGAGGTACAAGGAAAGTGAAGAAGTAGAAGTCGAGAGCTGCCAAAGGCAAAGCACCACGAAAGTAGACAAGTCGAAAGACAAGTGTCATCATTGTGGAACTGCTGGTCATTGAAAACACAACTACCCAGAGTATCTCAAAGAGTTGAGATCTAAAGGTATAATAATGGTTATTAAGACATGTTATGTAGCTGACTCTATTTTATCTTGGATTGTAGACTCTGCAGCTACTAACCATATCTATTGCTCCCTGTAGGAGTTTAGAGAAGTCAGAAGGGTTGACGAGGGCGAGTACAGCTTCCACTGGGGTAATGGAGCACTAGTATAGACCGTATCTGTGGAAACTATTAAATTATGTTTTCAGAAACATTTTATTATTTTATGTGATGTTTATTATATCCCTGTTTTTGGGAAGAATCTTATTTCTATTGGTGCATTAATTGAGCAAAGATTTGATCTTAAATTCATTTGATAAAGATATTGATATTTATAGAAATGAATGCCTAATTACTGTTGCACGCATATTTAATAAATTGTTTCACGTAAAACCAATAGTTCCAATGATATGAGACAGTGAAGTTAATAATGATTCACAAAGAGATAGTAAAAGGTTGAAGTATGACTTAACCGATCTAACATATTTGTGGCATTTACGCCTTGGGCATATTAGCTTGAACATGATTAAAATATTTATGAAGGATGGTCAATTGTAAACTTTAAGTGTGGGATCACTACCAACATACGAATCCTGTATTGAAGGCAAAATGTCCAAGAGACTCTTTTTAGAAAGAGGTGAAAGAGCCACTCAATGTCTTGAACTCATACATACTGATATATGTGGGCCATTGAATATCCAAGCAAAATGAGGTTATAAATACTTCGTAACTTTCACTGATGACTACTCAAATTTTAGTCATGTTTATCTAATGCGTCAAAAGTCTAAAACCTTCTAAAAGTTCAAAGAGTATAAGTCCTTGGTTGAAAAGCAATTATAAAAATAAATTAAAACACTACGATTCGATCGTGGTGGAGAGAACTTGCTAGGAGAGTTTGAAGACTTTCTTAAGGAAAAATGTATTCTTTCTCAGCTTACAACACCTAGTACGCCACAGCAGAATGGTGTGTCTGCGAGAAGGAATTGAGCTCTGATGGATATAGTTAGATCCATGATGAGTTACTCATCCCCTCCAGATTCCTTCTAGGGATATGCCTTGGAAACATTGGCAGAACCAAGTTTCATCGAAGACGGTGCCTAGTACACCATATGAAAGATAGTATTGATGAAAGTCGTCTATTAAACATTTTAAAATATGGGGGTATCCAGCATATGTTCTAAAATCGAATACAAGCAAGTTGGCATGTCATTCAGAATTACGCATGCTCATAGGATATCCTAAAGGAACAAAGTGGTACATATTCTACAATACGACTGACCAAAAAATATTTGTTAGCACGAATGCTCGTTTTCTTGAAGAATATTACATTAAAAGTGTACAGTCGAGAAGCATAGTTGTGTTAGAGGAATTATTGAGTGGGAGGACATTGACTCCCCAATCAGAAATTATTTCTGGTTCAATAATGAAAGAACCACGACATGAGCCAGAGCCTATGGAGCCTCAATATAGGGGGAGGGTTATGAGACAACCTAAGAGGTATATGTTCTATGGAGAAGCTTTGACAGCTATCTTAGATAAGGATCTTGATGAACATGCCTCCTACTCAAAGGCGATTGTTGGTCCTGAAGCAAACTTATGACAAGAAGCCATGAACGTCGAACTACATTCGATGAACTCGAACGGAGTCTGCAAGCTTGTAGATCCTCCTGAAGGGGTAAAACCCGAGGAATGTAAAGACATTCAAAGCTAGGCTAGTAGCCAAGGGCTATACCCAAAAGAAAGGAATAGACTATGAGAATACCTTCTCGCCGGTGGCCATGCTTAAAACCATCGAAATTCTTTTTTCCATTGCTGCCGCCGTTGATTATGAAATCTGGCAAATGGAAATCAAGACTGCTTTTCTGAATGACAATCTTAGTGAGCGCATGTATATGGCTCAACCAGACGGGTTTATGAAGAAAGGCTAAAAGGGTAAAGTTTATGAACTGCAGAAGTCCATTTATAGGCTTAAGCAAGCGTCACGGTCGTACAATATTAGATTCAACGAAACTGTTAAGAACTATGGTTTTGAATAGTTAGTGGACGAGCCCTGTGTGTATAAGCTGATACACAAAGGGAATGTTGTTTTTCTAGTCTTATACGTAGATGATATTCTACTCATTGAGAATGATGTAAGAAAATTATCTGATGTCAAGATTTGGGTTGCAAAGCAATTTGATATGAAGGATCTTGGAGAAGCTGTATTTGTCTTTGGTATTCAGATCTTTCGAGATAGAAAGAACAGACAATTATCATTGTGTCAAACATCATATATTGATAAGATGTTGGATCACTTCAGTATGTAAAACTCCAAAAAAAGATTTCTTCCTTTTAGACATGGAGTCAACCTCTCCAAGTAGCAGTCTCCCAAGACTCCTCAAGAAAAGGAAAAACATGAAAAAGATTTCCCATACTTCATCCATAGGAAGTCTCATATATGCGATGCTTTGCACTAGGCTAGACATTTGTTATGTCGTAGGTGTGGTGAGTCCTTTCCAATCTAATCCTGGAATTGAGCATTGGAATGCCGTCAAACATATCCTTAAGTATCTTAGAAGAACAATGAATTACATGCTTGTGTATTCAGGTAGTGACTTGATATGACGGGGTATACTGATTCTTATTTTCAAGCTGATAAGGGTTCTAGGAGGTTCACTTCAGGATCGGTGTTCATCTTGAACAGTGGAGCAATTGTATGGAGAAGTATCAAACAATCTTGCATTGCTGATTCTACCATGGAAGCTGAATATGTGGCAGCTTGTGAAGTTGCAAACGAGGCTGTATGGCTTAGAAAGTTCTTAAAGACTCTGGAAATTGTTCCAATCCCTAACAAGCCTACGATACTTTATTATGATAATAGTGGGGCTATAGCGAATTCTAAGGAACCTAGAAGCTATAAGATATCCAAGTACATAGAACGTAAATATCACATGATTAGAGAAATTGTTCAGCGTCGAGACATTGTGGTTACGCATATTTTGACGGTCAACAACCTAGCAGATCCATTCACGAAGACTTTAAGTAGTAAAGTTTTTTATGGTCATCTGAAGGCCTTGGGGATAAGAGATTGTACACGCCTACTTTAGTCCAAGTGGGAGATTGTTGGAATATGTCCATAAAGTAGCGTGTAAAAACTATTTATTTGTATTCAGTTATTTCTCAGACATTAGTATTATTGAATTTTTATGAATAGAATGAAAATTTTATTTTAAATTAAAGTGTGTTTATAAATTACTCAAGTCCTGAAACTTTCATCAACGAATAAAAAGTGAAGACAGAGGCGTCTCCCGACGAACTCCTCTGAGAAAGTTCAGAATGATATTTGCAGTCTTAGGATCTATTGGACAATCGAATCTAATTACGACTATTAGGTTGAACCAATCAGTAAATATCACCTAATTAGAGAAATTGTTCAGCGTAGAGACGTTGTGGTTACGCATATTTCAATGGTCAACAACCTAGCAGATCTATTCACGAAGACTTTAAGTAGTAAAGTTTTTTATGGTCATCTGGAGGGCTTGTGGATAAGAGATTATACACGCCTACTTTAGTCTAAGTGGAAGATTGTTGGTATATATCCATAAAACAGCGTGTAATAACTATTTATTTGTATTTAGTTATTTCTCAGGCATTAGTATTATCGAATTTTTATGAATAAATTAAAATTTTTTATTTTAAATTAAAGTGTATTTATAAATTACTCAAGTCCTGAAACTTTCATCAACGAATGAAGAGTGAAGACAGAGTCGTCTCCAGACGAACTCTTCTGAGAAAGTTCAGAACGATATTCAGAGTCTTAAGATTGACTGGGTAATTGAATCTGATTACGACTGTTAGATTGAACCAATAAATTCCAGCCATGGGGCATGAGAGTGGAGACTCAAACGGTTAGATAGACATGTTATGAACATGTTGAATAGATCCGTAACAAATTAGTTTAGAGCCTAAAATCATTTACTTAACTCTAAATCTAATTGTTACACCTTAATTATATGTTCATAATTACCTTATGGGTGAATACGTAGCTTGACTTAGTTAGTTGTAATATTTGATATGACAAATGAGTGAGTTCGAATTGGCGGGCAATACCTCGGCTGTTGGGATTGTAATTCAATAAAGTTAGAGTAACGTGATTCACAGATATGAAAATTCGTGGTTGGATTGTAAAAGCAACAATATCACCTTATGCTTTATTGATGGGTGTGTGAATAAACTAATCTGGTCAGGTATTCAATGAATCGAGTTATTGATTAAGACTTGTGAATTGTACGAGATAATTCACTATTATATCTTTCTTATTCACAGTCAATAAATGAGTTTAGAAAATAATAACAAGAAGGGTAAAATGGTAATTTTATATTCAACTCTTGTTACTTATATTCACGATGGGTATTATGTTTAAATATTCAGTGGACCGTGAAAATAAAAAAGGATTTATTTACACCAACAGAAAAGTAGCGCGCATGAATCGATAATTAAAAAGGTCAGGAATTTATGGAGGTAAATTTGTTGGGAACTGGAATCCTTAGCTTTGTTCATGTAGATCCATCCGATCTCAGAAATAGCTCATGAGAATAGGAAAAGAGAAAAGAAATAAATTAGATCAAAATATATTTTGGTGACAAGGCATATTTCCTACATCTATATGTGATGGGTAATGTCATTTAAATAGTTAAGTATGATTATTTGTATTGAAATTAATTAGTTTATTATTTTCTAAATATTAGATAATTAGTAAATAAAAATAATTAAATTAATTAATTGATAATGATCAATTAAATTTATCAATTGAATTGATAAGTTTCGATACAACTCTAACACTGTGAAGATATACTAATTTTTGGCAATTTAAATATATAGGGGTGAATTTTCAGAAATTTAAATTATATGGATATACTTGTAAATATAAAAAATTAGATTTTATAAATATCTAATAACAATTTGATTGCAAGAGAGAGATATAGATATAGATCTCATATCAGATACAGAGAAAAATAATTTTTCTCCCCTTCCTAGTGATTGTTGCTAATTGAGAGAGCATTGTAGGACAAATATTCAATTTTTTTCATCAATCGTTTTGAGAGCCCACACTCAAATTCCTACACAAAATTCTCGTGAGATATATTTATGAAGTTAACGGGTGGTTGTTAGTGGACGAAATTCACAAATCATTATTGGACTTCAAGTGTCACGTGGCACTACAATAGTCCATGTCAATCTCTGATTCAAAATCAGTGATTGACATGTGGCAGTCCAATATGCCACGCGGTAATTTCTGTAAATTTATTATTTATTTTAATTAGATAAATATCTAGATATTAATTAATTTAAAAAATTAACTTATCTGATCATTCTTATCAACTAGTTTATTTGTTAGTTCAAATAACATATTTAGTCGATTCAAAATTTGAATTCTTATCTCATAATAATTAAACATGATCTAATTTCATAAACTAGATATTTTGTCTTACTTATCGATTAACACAAAATTAATCAATATTATTATTTAATGATAATTTCTGAAAAATTACATTAAATAATTCAATTAATTAATCATACATAATTATATAGTTACCCGAGAAATATAATTCATTTTGCAAGTCAATCATTCTCTCATGTCTTGAAATATTCAAACCTTAAACTGTGTAGTACAGATGTGACTTAGGGACCATGAACCCATAATCCTAAGCTTCAATAAACTAGATTATTAATTAAACTCTTTAATTAAATAATCTTATTTATTAATTCATTATTACTCCACTATAAATATGAATGACACTCTTATAGACTACAAAATGTATTTACATAGTATTCTCGTGTAGTTCATTGATATAATCATTTCATGTAGTTGTGTCTTCCAATTATTGGTTCTTAAATTAAAGCTGGTCAAAATTACTGTTTTACATTATAATTACCTCTTGATTTTTAAGTACCATTAATTCACTAGCTAATGGCTAATTTATAAATTTGAGCTTAATGACCATTCAGTTTCAGAATTAACACTTAAGGGAATCAATATACGATCCGTTAGGAAAGCTTGGATTCTAAACCGTGTAAGACCATGTTCTCAGCCATCCATATCACTGAATCTCCAAAATAAAAGTACTAGCCTGTTTTACAAACAAACCTTAACGAGTGAATTAAAAGATCTAGTAGACATGCATATGAGTTTCATGACTACTCAAGATTCAGACTGATCTACATATGATCATCAAATTGATGTGCATTAAATCTTTATGATAAACGGTAAGTTAATAAAAATATTAATCCACATCGATCATGTCATATATAATCTTATTATATAAGTACATTCACTAAGATATCTATCCACATCAATGATCCAGATCTAGATCATATATGTTGATAATGCTTAATGAACCGTACTAGCAACCATTCACTAAAGATTTCTTACTTTAATATGTTGCTGACAATTTCATTAATTATCTATGACCTTAATCCTCCCATACTTATACAAGATCATAGTCTCATTAATGAATATGAAAATTTTAGATATTTATATATAAATTATTCAAACAATAATTTAAAAAGAAAAATTTTAAGAAAAATATAATTTCATTAATTTTATATTAAAATTGTATAAACACATGCTTTGATGGACTATCCAGTTCTTATAGATTAGATATCTTAATTAATTTAATTATTTTTTTATGGGTCAATATAATTAATTTTATGATGCCCAGCCGCGATCAGGCTATCTCTAGAGGTACTAGAAAAATATGGAAAGGGAGATTAGAAGAACATATCAAAAGATCTGCGATGAAAACAAGAACACTAAGCCAAGTAGCGAGCCATGCTAAAAAGTTCTTCGATCGACAAACCCAGAATGCCTCCTCCTTATCTGAACTGAATTTAGTTTTGGAAAAGATGTCTCTTTTCTATACTAGAGATAATGGGAAGGAAGAGAGTAGAACGTGTATTTTTGTGTTAAAAAATTGCTGTTAGTTTTAACCCTTTAATTTAGTTGAATGATATTTTTTGCAATTCTTTCAAACTACAAGGATATCAAAATACAAAAAAAAAAAAATTAAGCCACATATTTTACATTTTAGTCCAAGTGTATGAGTGTATGTTATATTTTAGACTATATATAAAAGGCCATGTTAGATAAAACCCAGATATTCGTATTCTATTCTTGAGACCGAATGAACCCACATGAACAAAGTTATAGGATTCAAATACAAGGTGAATTTATCTTTATAAATTTGTAACATATTTAATCATGACATCGCATGACTCCACTATAGGTTCGATGCTGAATCAACTCTCGATTCATGCACGTTACATTTTTTGCTGGTGTAAATAAACTCTTTTATTTCACGGTTCACCGAATATTTTAACATATTACTCATCGTGAATTTCAGTAACAAGAGTGAGAATGTAAAATTACCATTTTACCCCGCTTATTTTTTTTTAATTTCTTTATTAACTGTGAATAAGAAAGACATAATAGTGAATTGTCTTGTACAATTTATAAGTCTTAATCAATGACTCAGTTCATTGAATACCATTCCTGGTTTATTTATTCACACATTCCCGGTTTATTTATTCACACATTCCCGGTTTATTTATTCACACACCCATAAATAAAGTATAAGTTGATATTGTCTCTTTCACAATCCAACCACGAATTTTCATATATGTGAATCACGTAACTCTTACATAGTTGAATTACGATCCCAATAGGCGATATATTGTCCACCAATTCGAATTCACCCATTTGACATGGCAGAGATCACAAGTAACTAAGTACTAAATCAAGCTACGTATTCACCCCAGAATTAAAGTAATGATTAAAATACCCTTAAGGTATAACAATTAGATTTAGAATTAGGTAAATGATTTTTGCTCTAAACTAAATTGTTACCAGTCTATTCAACATGTTCTATAACACATCTATGTTAACCGTTTGAGTCTCCACTCCCACGCCCCAAGATTGGCATCCATTGATTCAACCTAACAGTCGTAATCAGATTCAATTGTCCAGTCAATCCTAAGACTGTGAATAACGTTATGAACTATTTTGGAAAATTTGCCTGGAAGACTCTTATGTCTTTACTCTTCTTGCATTGATAATAGTTTCAAAATTTGAGTAAATTATAAAAACACTTTAATTAAAGGAAAACCTTTTATTTATTCATCAAAATTCAGTAATATAAAGTGCATGAGAAATAACTAAATACTCATAAATAGTTATTACATCCTACTTTATGGACATAATTCCAACATAAATTCCCCTCCATTTTCTCATTATATCTAAACAAAACTGAATGAATCGTTTTTGCTTTCAATTCATCAATACTACTTTTAAATGAGGCTTAGGGGGAGAAACATTTTTTTGACACAAATTGCCCTTACTATTATATGGAATTCCATATTGATAAAAGTCTTTTGATATTCTCTACTAAAATTACATTTATCATGTCAATTATTTACAATATATTAGTTATGAAAAATTAAGAGACATATTAGTTTTAATAGATCAAATTTGGTTAAAGAATTGGATAAGTGATAATTTGATATTGAAATCAATATTTCAGATCTTTTTTTACATTTTTTCTATCTATAGTATATATGAATGAGACTAAGAGAGAAAATCATTTTTTGTCACATGCTCTCACTATTATATAGAAATATGATATGTTCTCTATCAAAATCATATTTACTATTCCAATTATTAAAAATATATGAGTTATAAAAAAATCATAGATAAATCAGTTTAATAGATCGAATTACATAAAAGAATTGTATAAGTGAATAATTTAATATTAAAATTAATAGCTTAAATCTTTTTTACATTTTTAAGGGAATAAAAGTCATCAACAAAATAGCAACAAAAAACTAATTAAGAAAAGTCAGTATAAGCATCAAATGAAAACATCAAGAGGAATCACATTAAACCAAATACGGTAAGGAATCAAAGTGGAGGCCAGCTTCACAATACGATCAATGACCAAATTACAATATCTAGGAACATGTCAAACTGATATATTAATTAAAAAAAGTTATTAACATTTTATAGTAACACAAAACCTTAACAAAAAATATCAGCAACATTCAATAAATTGAATTCTTAGTATTTGTCATAACGAGTCAGAAGATGATCAAACGTTTTTATGTGCAGTCCTATAACTTTTTTTCTTGTGTTTATTTATGGTATTTTCCCACTTCTCTTAAATAATATCTTTTAAGACACATTATACAAAAATAAACCCTACTTTCATTTTCTTTGTGCATCGCCTACTCTCTCTCTCTCTCTATCTATCTATATATCTCTCGCAAGATCTCCATCTGCGTTTCATTTTTTTGTGAAAAAAACAAAAATATAATAAGAGAGCATCACGCCCCTTTGCTGGTTCGATTGCATCTATCTCATCGACAGGTAAACATATAGTTACTTATTGTCAACAAATTTTTTACTTACTGTTATGCTACATTCTAATGTATCATATTTGTCATAATTCTCTTATCTTTGTTGGATGTTGGCAAAAGTTAGATATCATCTTTAGTTTTACAGTCCATCATTTTTGTAGATGAATATAAAAAAATAAATTGGAACGACCCCTTGCTAAATAAATAATAAAGTAAATAACATATTTATCTATTTTATATTGCGAAAAATAACTTATAAACTAAACCAAGAACATAAATTTTTTTTAATGATTTATGCAGATTTATTATAGACTGGACAAGTTTTTTAAGCAAGTTGAACAAGTTTGAGTAGAATTTAGAAAAATACCATAAACAAATATAAGAAACAAATAAAAGTGATGTGATATTACTCTTGACGGTTATAAAACAAGTGAAATGGTAAAATGGTAAGTTCATAACTAACTCAAAACTTCTTAACTTAAACAAGACCATTTTTTGCTTACTATTAAATTAGTGGATCATTTTTTCATATAAGTTCTATAATGAGATCATCTATACCAAAAGCCGGAAAATTTATGACTTAGTTTGCCCCATAAACAAATAGTAGACAATAAAGGGGTTAATATGGAAATTAAACTAAGATCTCATTGGTTAAGTCGGTGAGAGGAGATTACTTGAAGCAAGTAATCACCACTTGATGGAGAAACTACCACCCTAAATGTCTAAAATACATTTTCATATTAGATTTTGGTTCTCTCAACTCAATTAATTAAGATACATTTTCATCCATCACTAAATGTACGTCAAAATCTAAAAGGATCAAGGGAGAGAAACTGCTAATATTAAATTTGGCAAAAAAATTGTTGGAAGTATACTTTGTGGTAATAACATATTATTTCAGGATGCTGATTTAAGTTTCGGATTTATAAAAATATTGACGAATTTAACATTTCTTGGTAAAACGTGCACCACAATACAGATTTGATTAACTATTCAACAAAATTTTCCTGCTGCTCTATTTTAGACAAGACTATCTAGGAGACATGGTGGAATAACTGCATGTAGCATTAGATGAAGGATGTGTATTAATGGTAAAGGAACTGTACTGATTGAAGTCCCTTTTCATGGCTTTATACACATTATCCAGACCTTCCTCCATCAATTCCAACACCGTCTGTGGTATTGTTGGTGTGTTAATGCCAACAGACCCTTCAAGCATTCTCACCACTTCTCCCATTGTTGGTCTCATTGTCACCTCGTCTTGAATGCACCAGAATGCCACCTTTAATGCTCTCATCACCTCTTCTTCATCCACCCCACCTTCTAGTCGTCTGTCCGCAACTTTCAGCGGTGTCCCGTTTGTCATCTCCTGAAAAAAAATGCGATTATGAATAGTTAGTAATGAAAAAAGGAAATTGCTCAGAGTATTCTATTAATTCAATTAATGTATGATCTCAACATAGGAATTGTGCCATATACATATATATGATATAAGACATATAACAAATGCTTATAGTGTATATGTTATATATGCGGGTAAACGTAAAGTGTGTGCGTTTATATTCATATTAGTGTATT